>AFRD01000311.1:0-40789 GCA_000222875.2 Periglandula ipomoeae IasaF13
CCTTGGACCCCGATTTCTCTCGAATGCCATCTGACCTGTCACGACCAGATCGCATGCTTTTTTTTCTTCTTTCTTCTCTTATCCCTTTTCTGTGCTTTTCCTGCCTGCCATTTGAGATTTCCCGATCCCGCTTGGTGCCTTTCGCCGATTGCGCTTGCACTACTTTGTTTAAAACAGAAGGCGACACCCAAGCTATGCTTTTGCCATATATGTGAACAAGTGGATAACAATATTAATTCATACACGATACCCTCCACAGCACAACACAACATCACCAACAAGCATTGCTTCTAATCGCCCAACGCTACCGTTTCAATAAAAAGACCAGGTTAGCATATTTATCAACTTTCTCTGTTTGGGTAAACACTACATCCGCACCGATCGCAAACTTCACCGCCTGCACAAGCTATTCCACTTAATGAGACGGGCCTGCGTATAAGTGGTACTTGAGATCACGACTCCCCATTCTGCGAAACACCTCGTCCTCACCACCTCTACTTCTCAACCATGAACGAAAATGTTATGAGAGAGCCATCGGTAAGCAGCATGGACCAAGACATGTCGTCCTCCCGACAAACCTCTCAACCAGCACAAGACACGCCGAGCCGGTCAGGAGGGTCTGCCAGTTTGGGTCCATTCGACTTCACATCTGCTCCGCCTGATGTTTCAATACCATCCTTTGACCCGGCGATTGCTGCTTTCGCCGACCTTTCATTCGCTCAACCCTCTGCTACTTCAATGCCTGGCGGCCAGTCAGATGGCTTCACCGCCAGGGACTTTCACGACAAAAAAAGGATGAAGGTAGAATCGGACACTCCTGCCTTGGACTCAATAGACTGGATCTCTTTCGACGATGATCTAGACAAGATGGGCAGCTTCGAGATTGACTACTCCAAACGACCTGATCTGCTGAGCCAAAACAAGTACGTGTCACAGCGCGACGGAGCGCAAATGCAACGATCACCAAGATAACTAACGAAATCCGCAGGCCCGGGTTCAGTTCGGAGTCTACTCCCGGACTTGGCAGTGGATTGTACTCTACCGCCACTGCTCCATTCAGAGAGGAAGACTTCTTCGATGACAGTGCTTTCGAGCAAGTGCTTTCAGACGATGAGGAAATGTTCGAATCGACATCGAATATGAAGAACAAACCGACCGAGTCAGAGAAGCAGTCCGCGCCTCAAGCTTCTGTCGACACCAGCACTAGTCTATTCCAAAGACCCGAGGGCTTGGACAAGTTTCAGCCGGGCTTACGACTCGCTTCCTCTGCCAGAGATGTGCCCAGACAAATGAAACGAAACATGTACGCTCCAGTTCCAGAGTACGACGAGCAACGGAGATTTTTGGAGGAGGCTTTGAGCTCGGGAAGAATACCCGGTGCTCTGCTACCACCTAATGGCTTTGGAATAGGCTTTGGGGCAGGAATGGGCGGCTGCAGACCACCGCAGGAATTCGAAAAAAAGCCACAGAGCCCGCACAGTCAGCAATCAGAAAATCAGGGCAAGCCAGTGAGCGCCAAGAATAGCGATGTGTCCGACGAAATCGAGCCCAAAAAGCAGACGAAGCGAGCATCAACCGCGAAGCCAACAGCATCGAGAAAATCGACTTCCACGGGCGCCAATCCAAAGCCCAGGTCCGCCGATCGAATAGCCCATAATGATGTCGAGCGCAAATACCGAACAAATCTGAAGGACAAGATCGCTGAGTTGCGAGCCACTGTGCCAGCTTTGCAGGCCTCTGGGGGTGATGGCGATTCTGAGGGCGGTTCGGGCGGTGGTCAACAGAGTGGGAACAAGATTAGCAAGGTAAGAAAGAATATTGTTAAGATGAGCCTTGTCTTACTGGCCGTTTCGTCACGCTTAGTCTCGACGAAGCCCGAGCTTGATGAAGCAAATTCGCTAACGCATTGAGTGTTCTAGGGTACTGTATTGACGAAGGCGACCGAATACATCCACCAGCTTGAAGCACGAAACAAGGCCATCATGCAAGAACACCAGCAACTCGCACGAAGACTACAAGCATTCGAAACTCTACTCAATAGTACAGGCAGCCAAGCTGACCTGATGATGCCGAATCACAGTATGACACTGTTCGACCCTCGAGGATTCTGCTAGGTTAACGGAGGACGCAATCGTCTTCTTGATTGTAACGATTTCCAACAAAACATGAAGCATATCACTTCAAAATTACGAGCAATTTGGAACAAAAATTGTTGTTTCGTTTAATTCTGAAATTTTCATTTGCGAAGCGGGCATTGGCACGGTGGTGTTTTCATGATTTATTTTCATCATCATGTCTCGCTGTTGATGGCTTAGAAACGAGGTACCTTGGGGCTCAAAAAGACAAGCATGGCATGGTATAGGGTTATGGCGCACAGAAAGCATGCGGCGCGGCGCGCTGCCGGGGATATCAGACAAATGCGGTCCGGGAACATTAAAAACAAAACATACATATCTTCTGTGTAAATCATAGGGTACATTAAATCTCCACTCGGGGACGGAAACAGAGACTCCGTATCATATCACCCAACGCCGACATACATTGCATCTCATGTGTTGGATTGCTTTGTGGTAGGAATCGCGGTGTCACCCTAGACGAGTCGGGATTGTGTTTTTATTTGTATTCCTAGAGTCAGAATCGATGCCACGTGCAAAATGACGGAAATTGGTCACGCGCCTAGTACTAATATGTCATGGCAGTGTTTTGTCTTAGACGCCGCCCGCGATGTGTAAAACATTCATCATATAATACATGCCTATAACAAGGTCTCGATACAGGTGATTCTTTTATTTTTACACACGTCACCGGAGGGCCTCAATGTCATCCACCTCTTTCACGGCTTCCGTTGTCAAAATGAAAGGTGAGTCTTCGTCGACGCAGATGCTGTCTTCGACGCGGATGCCCATGCCCCGGAAATGCTTGGGCCATCGATCATCATACGGCACGTACACGCCCGGTTCGATCGTGACGCAGTGTCCGCGCTTGAGCGTTTTTCGTCGGCTATATCCCGGGCAGTCGTGGACGTCGAGGCCGATGTAGTGGCCAACGTGGTGGGGAAATAATTGGTCGATGTTGCTCATGGAGACGTTGAAGCCGATGCTCTTGAGCTGGTCGACGAGGCCACGGGCTGTGATGCCGTGGATCTCCTCGAGGGACATCCTGGCGCTCTCGCGACAGAGGGACACGCTCGTTCGTTGAACTTTCAGGACAGCTTCGTAGAGGTCTCGCTGGGCAGCCGTGAACTTGCCGGACGCGGGCCACGTTCGCGATATGTCGGTGATGTAGGTGCCGTACTCGCCGCCGGCGTCTACGAGGATAAACTCGTCATTCTTGATGGTGTTGTTGTTCGCGGTGTAATGGATGCAGTTGGCGCGGTCTCCGCCAGCGATGACGGGGATGTACGCAGGGCCATCACATCCGTTGATGGCGAATTGATAGTCCAGGAAGGCGTGGAGGTCCTTCTCTTTTGTCCACGCGTGTCGCATGGCCTCTGTGATGGCACGACCTGAGATCTTGCCTGCTTTGCGCATGTTGGCTACTTCAGCAGGGCTTTTGATTACTCGCAGCTTGTTCATCACGGGATACAAGGGTGTTCTGGCTGGACGTGTCGATTCCTTACTGGAGAAGAATCGCCACAGCCAGTTCTTGCCAGGTTCAGGAACAGGCTGCACATCGGCATAGACAAGCTTGGCAGACTCGAGAATATCTGACAGGAGAGTGTCAACACCGTCTATTGAGTAGGCCTCATCTGCGTTGAAGATGTCACGCGCAGCATCGATGCCGTTCCGGTATCCGTTCCATTGCTCATCCTTTGGATCTTTGCGCTTGACGAACATGCGGAAGATGTAATCGTCAATGTTCGGGCCTGTCTTCTTAATCACGGCAACGGCGTCGTCTTCGTTCCACCCTGTTAACCAGAAGAAGTTCGACTCTTGTCGGTAGGGATGAAACACTGCGCCAGACTTGTACTGCATAGAGGCGGCATGGAGAACTGTTACGCCCCCCTCCGACATGGAGTAGGCGAGGGCCGCCCTGCGGTCTGCATACTCTTGGGCTGTGATGCCGGGTGTGACTAGATTCGGGTCCAAGCAAGTTAGTGAGGGTGCTCAAGCTGATTCAGCCAATATGCGCGTATCTTGAACTTCACTCATCGGAACACAAGACCAAGTGATCAAGACAAGGGCAGTTGGGACATGGAGAAGGGCCCTTACGTTCACCGGCTTTGAGTATGTGGGGATGTGTTTCGTGAACGGGTTGTCCGAACTGGATGTCGGCGGCAGATACAACATTGCCAGTAGAATAGCGTCTGCTAGCTAAAGCATGTTTTGAGGCGTAGCATGCCGTTCTTGATAGCGAATTGTTTATTAAGTGATTCCTCGATTGCCACGGAGCCTGGACGGGTCGGGCGTGGTGAGGAACACAAAAACTCCGGAATGAAGGTCGTGGGAATTTCATTTCAAAATAGTCGCAGGATAATTTCTCGTGGAATTGAAGAGAGCCAAGTAGATAGAGAAAATTGGACCCAAATGGCGGAGAAGACCAGCCAGAGAATATGCAAAATGAGGGCAGAAATAGAAATAAATGTAAAACCTGAGCTTGGAGACCGGAAGGAAGCTCCAATCTGCTGCCACAAGCGATCCCTCGAGAGGATGAGGAAGCTCTCCAGAGTGACAAACACGCATCTTTTGCGAAGCACGAGACGTAATTAGTAGTGGAGTGTTTGACAGACGAATGAAGAGTGGTTCCGATCAGGTTGTATGGCCCAGCCGTCCATGCGCCTAGTGCACGCACGCCTACACACGCACGCAGCCAAACGTTATTAGCTGGATGCAGTGTGATGCTCTAGAAAATGATACAGCAATCAATTGAGAGTACCCTGGTTGGTGTGGCGCGTGCAGGAAGTCAGCATGCTGTTGGAGTAAGCAGAAACGCGTCTGGTCGAGTGGTCCGCTGGTTATGCAGATGATATGCAGGCTCGCATTTGTGAGCGAGGTCGGGGTTTTATCCAGCAGTCGTAGTCGTGCTCACTTATGCCCAGATTGTGAAGCAGCGAGGACAGGGATGCGCTGAATGGCCGCTGAAGCAACGAACGCATCCCCGCTGTGGCTGCCCTGAAGAACTGCCCGCTCAGTGGCTGCATCACAGAGGCTGCTCCAGTCGCCGCCCCGATTTGGATGCACATCAGCGAGCTAGCCACTTTCTCTTGTGCAAACACTGGTGCAGCTCGTCCGCCCGTTGCTGGTGCGGCGGCTTGGCCCGTGCGTGTTTTTGGCAGCCTCGCCCAACCGGGCATAGCGCTGTTATGCCAAGCGCGAAGGCTCCATCAACACTGGCAACACCAGCAGAGCTCGACAAGCACGACTTGTTTCTTCAACCCGCACAACCACGTTCCTTCGAGGTTCAACAGCAACATCTCGCCCAGCTGTCCAGAGGCCCTTGTCTTCTCCCGCAAGGCCTCGCTTTTGTGACTTCAATGTCCCCTTAGCATCTCTTACTTCTCGTCCGCAAGCTCGCAATTCTTGACGTGTATCGCCCTCTACACGTCGCGTGCTCGCCGCGGACCAGCTTACTCACCTTGCTTGCTAGGCGTGTCCCAGCCCCTCCTCGGCCAATTGTGACCTCACCACAACAAACCCCAGCATCGGCCTCAAAAACAAACAGGAACAGATATCCCATATCCTGGGGTCGCGCTCTGGTGGTTCTTCTTCCAGAGCACGCTTGTCGGAGTGTTTTATGGCCACCGTATCTGTCTCCCACGCCAGTTCCCATCGCGGCCATGTCCTCGCGGCGGGTACCTCTGACGAGTAACCCTAACGTTGCCAACTCACCGTTACGAGGTCATGCAACTCTGAATGCCTACGCAAAGCAAAAGCGATCATATGCCAATGTGCAACGCGAAGAAGCTTATGGCCAACCTCCCGTCAAAAAGCAGGCCCTCGACAATGGCTCACAGCGAGCTGTTCGGTCCCCGTCCAAGACTGCTCGTACTCAAGTCTTGGTCCAACGCTCAGCAGCTGCGCATTCGACCTTGAAAGATCGTGCCGCGAGATCGACACAAAGTGCCACGAGAAGCGTACAAGATGTAGACACGGAGAAGGAGGTGTGGAAAAAGCACCATCGGGCTAAGTTCCCCAAAATGGTATTCTACTTTGAGAGTATCCCAGATGATATCAGAGCAAAGTTGACGAAGCGAGTCACGTATCTTGGTGCTGTGAGTAACTTTCTGATCTTTGGTTGAGGCGCCCTTGCAATTTTGGACCAAACTGACGCGTTGTCTTTTCCACTGTTGATAGCGCCAAGAACCATTCTTTTCAATCGATGTAACCCACGTTGTCACGACGCGGTCGATCCCAGTCGAGAAGTCCGAAACAGAGCAACAACAACAGAATCTGGAACCAGAACAGCCAGAGCCCGAAGAACAGCCCCAGACTATAAACCCATCTTTGCTGGATCGAAACACAGTGGCAGCCCGAAGAAAGCTTCTCTTCGACTTCCGACAGACTCAGGCACCGTCACACCAGAGTGAAGACCCTACCAGACGGACGAAGGGGAATCGTAATAACGATGTTCTGCACAAGGCCCGGGAAATGGGCAAGAAGATATGGTCGTTGGACAAATTCCAGAACATGCTTTCTGTTTTGCTGGAATCGGAGACTCAATCCGTCAGCCACTCCACCAGAACAACAAGCGCCAGAAGCCAGTATGGGGCCAACAAAGGTGCTCACGAGCCGAACCTCCTTCAATTGCTGCACAATGAGCGAATCAATGGCCCGTCTGATCGCGACCCTAATGCCGTCAACAAAGAGCTGGTCTACTTCAAGGGACCATACATCTACGTATGGGACATGGACGAAAAGTACAAGCCCATCATGGTACGAGAGTATCCCAAAGTGATCAACAAACAGGATGGCGAATGGCCCCAATTTCGAAGTGTGGGTAATGGCAGGTGCCCATTTGTCGAAGAGGTTGAGCTTCCTGATAAGGAACAACGCCGTACGCGTGAGCGAGAGAAGGCTCGAGTTGTTAAAAGAGAGGATGTTGCTCCTATTCTCAAACCCCCGGAGATTCCTCTGCCCAAGCCCGTCACAGGAAAGCGTAGCTTGACAGAAATGGAGGATGGCCACAATCGCGTGCGACCGACCGCTTCTGCCGATATGTTCAACCCCGCCAAGGCTGCCATCCACAAGCAGACGGAAACGAAACTTCAAAATGCCTTCACCAGTCGTGCCGAAACCGCCCGGTTGTTTGCTGGCGAGCCCGTGGCTTCGGGTATGCAGCCATCAAACGTGACCTCGGCCATCCGCTCCCAGATGATTTCGTCAACATCTGGGCTGAATGGCAGCAAGGCCGGGACTAGTAAAGAAGTCCATGGCTTGCAAAGAACGGTTCTTCAGAAGGCTAACCCGGCTTCACACGACATCAGTTCCCGCCGTCTTGCTGAAGTCTCTATGGACGTCGCATCTAGCAGGTCGACGAACATGGGCCGCCCTACATCCAGGGCCGTCCAGCCACACGATGACGACTCACAAAGAACAGATGGGAAGGATAAAAAGACACACTCACAAACGCTCAAGAGCAAGCGAGACTTGAAGCCGGGATATTGTGAGAATTGCCAGGACAAGTTTAGAGACTTTGACGAGGTTCGTATTCTTCCTCAATGTCCGTTTCGACCAGTACTTTGCTAACAAATTGACTAGCATATTTTGTCCCGAAAGCACCGCAAATTTGCTGAGAACGATGACAACTGGACCGAACTGGACTTGTTACTCGAACAGCTCAAGCGCATGCCGAAATATGCAGGCGCCGACTCCGATGATGATGGAGGATGGTAGAAGACAACTACCTTGGTACATAACTCAATGATACGCATGCATGGCTAGCATCTCCTCGACACCCCCATCACGCACCCGACCTACCATTAACACACAAAATCTGATTTCAGATGAGCATTACTGTGCGCCGACTTCCTTGATATTTGGCGTTTTCGATTGCCACCACTGGGGCTGCACACGACCCATGCCCTATTTCATACCCATTTTCTGCATTCCAAACTCAGATTCCCGCCTCAGCATAGAATCCAGATGATACCAAATTTTCTCTTTCCCGCTGGTCAAAAGTTGACTGAAGGATCGCTTTGCAAGTGGTTCTCTTCCCAACGAAACATCTATCGAATTATCTTATTTGCTTCATTCTTCTTTTGCTCTGCATCATGAACTGCATGCAAGTCGGCGCAAGCGGCATGGCTAGTCATTTTTTATCATTTTCTCCCTTCGTCAGTCGAGATGTCATACTATGACGAGGCGTTTATATCATTTTCTTCTTCGTACCCGGTATTCTTACAGCGACGGAACTAGGTCTAGGATTGGGAAACATGGTAATGTGAGGAGGGCAACGGATGTCTGGGAACGGTCTGCATGGTTGAACGGTAGAGGAGCATGTTCGTGGTGGTGCGTATCATATAGCGCTCATGACTGTGGAAACCTACAGTGGTTGTACATATACTTGTTACTTCATGTATGTGTATTTTGCATGTTACAACAACGAAGCAAAATTCTAAAGAAAGGTCGCATTCAAAGATGTGAATACTGAAGCTTCACTCCGACTCCAAGAAGTAGGGAGAGAGTGGCATGGTTCGGGCAATACAGTGCTTTCTGGGCTGTCCCGGAGCCACAGGGCTGCGCGCTTACACGCACCGGCGGCTACACCAGACCACGACAGCCACTCAATGTACGTGGAAGCGCTGCGCGATGCAACACCCTGGTGATCCATTGGATGGAATCCCTCCTGCCGCCATGGCAGTCTGCAGTCTGCAGGATGGTCCTCAGCTGTGGTATACAGGGGCTCCATGACGAACATGGCGCAGATGCGTTGGATGTGATGATACAAGGCGGTTGCGAGCAAGGCGCCTACGGCCTATGGAGGACTGGGGAGGAACAGCTAGCCACGAGAATGAATTTATCGACGGATATCCAGCCGGAGCATTTCCTGCTTTCCTGCTTTCCTGTTCTAGTTTTCAGTTTACGTCTTTCCTTGTTTTCTATTCTTCTGTGAAACCAAGTCGCTGTATTTCCTTTGTGCCGTGTCTTTCTGTTGTCGCGATAATACATTTCTTGGTCGTTTCGCGTATTTCCTACTTCCTCTACTCTCGGGTCCTATTATAGAGTGTACGCAAATAATTGCTCTGCGATAGACGGCATGGATACTCGGGATGCTGGTCGTCTCTGAATCGGATCCCTAGCCCGACTTCTATAGGTATGTTGTTATGAACAGCCCCTTACACCGTTACTGAAGGGATAGATGAAACTAATTTTTTCTGGCAAGAAGAAATCTTAGAATGCACCTCCCACGAAGCGTATTGCTTCTGTCGCTCCTTACCTATTTCAGTGTTGCCGCCGAGAAGAACTGGTCGAAGTCGAATTTGACGCTCGAGTTGTCTAATTTCATACCCCTTTGCGCGGAGGATTGTTTTATTTCATTTCTACAAGCGAACTATGGTCTCAAGCGTGGCAAGAAGATTCCTTCTTTGGAGGAGCTATGCTCCACGGATGGCGAGACGGGATTCACGCTTGGCGAGGGTGCGGTGCAATGTATTGCTGCCGAGAGGAGTATCGATGGATGCTCGGATAAGGATGCCAGTTGTGAGTTTTCTCAAGCGAAGTGCCGATGTACGGGCTCGAAATGATATAGGAACTGACGAGACATTGTATAATCAGCAACGGTTATCTACAGTGCCCACCAGATGTGTTCGGATCAGCCTGGTGCCATTACACCGACTCACGGCGTCATCACTGCCACATTGGCGCTGCCTCCTTCGGGAGCTGGCCCTGTGTCTTTTCCAGCGCCTTCGAGGACGACTCGTACCAGGAAGTCGTCAACATCAACTGGACTCCCTTCGACCTTGGTTGTTGATACGCACTCGCTCACGCGAACCACTTCTTCTGCAACGTCTACTGCGGATACTACCATGAGAACGTCAGTGTCTACGGGGACACGACCAGCCGCTGAGACGAGCTCGTCAGCAGCGCCAGTAGGAGCAGCCAGCAACAGTGGTTCACTCACACCTCTTCAAAAGGCGGGCATAGCCGTGGGAGTCACCGGGTTTGCTGTCATTGTCGTTGGACTCATCCTCTTGTTTCGACTGTACAGATCGAAGAAGAAGAGAAAGCATGAACGCCTTGAAACACCGAGTAGACGAGACTCGTGGGGATATAAGTTTGACAAGAATAGTGGAGGTGGAAATAATGGTGACGAGCCGACATGGATGTCAAATCCTATACATCCGTCGCAAGGTCCTAATGGCGCTCCGTCAATACCACCTGTTACATCGGCCGCGAGAACAACAACAGTGCCTCCTTCAGCAGCTATGAAGGCTGCCGCTGTGACGGCTGCCGGAACTACAAGACAAGCTGGGGGGCCAGTAATTGGCCAAGCAAACGCTGCATCTTCGAATTCTCCTGCTGCCCCAAGGTCATACAATCGAACGAGCTGGCGACCAAGTCTTATTGGGCTTGCGATCTCGCCTGCCGCATCAAAGAACGCTCCACCGACGCCGACTTCCAGACCGATTTCGAAACTTTTGCCTGCGAAACCACTTCTTGCACTTGCGATCCCCAAGAAGTCATCTACTCCGCCTACCAAACATGCCGAGATGACTCCATACCGGGGCCGGTCGGAAACACCATCTCCGAAATACACTCGAATCTCGTCTCAGCCGCCCGTTTTGCCCAAATTGCTTATCCCACAACGGCATGACGACTTTCTGAGCGTGGCTAAGACAACGAACAAGCCACGGGAAAGCACAATGACGGAATTCGAAGAAGATGGGCGAGAGTCATCGTCAATATCTCCGGAGGGTCAGATTTGGCGGCCACCAAGCGCAGCTCCCCAATCCGCTGCGACATACTACGTCGCTGACAAGCACGGAAACTGGATCCTTGGCGACACCAAGAGGATATCGCAGACTGCCGAGTTGGAGGGATCTACGCCGCTCAGCGCGTATCCAAAACTCGCGACCAGCATGACCATTCTGCCGGTTCTGAGTAGCCATCAGAAGACAGACCAACAACAGCCATCGAATACCACCACCACCCAAGCTGTTGCTGCTTCTCAGACCAGGCCACAGGCTCCTTCTCAGCGACCAGCGGCTCGGCGCTCCTCATCGGCACCGAATTCCCCTGCTCTGGCTCATCAATCCATAAGAGTGGTCACTGAACCGCTTCCAAGGCTGTCAGACGCCGAAGACAACGCTTATCCTCGACCGTTGTTCTTCTCTGCGAATGGCGGAAATGGAAACAATCGGAACCAAGCGGCCACACGACGCTCGTCCGGAAGAAGCCTGACTCGTCCGCGAGCACCGTCTGCGGATAGTGGTATCACAACATTTACCACATCGTCTGAAGATGAGAATGAGGCAGAGCTCCCGAACGTGCAACAAATTAACTTATCACCCGTTGCTGAATCACCGCGGTCTGGAACTGGTAATGGCAATGGCAGATCGCCCGTGTCGTACCCCAAAATTCCAGGCCGAGAGACTGGTCCAACAGGGACGAGAGCGAAGCTTGTTCCTCCTCCACGAATGCCAATCTTGTATAAACCTGCAGAACCAGCCACCAACCGTGCTCCTGGGACGGCAGTCACTTCGGACGAAGTTGTGATTACAACGGCGGCGCCAGAAACTTCAAGCCAGAGTACAAAGACTGAGCCCGAAATTGCATCCAACATCGCTCCGCCAAAGGCAGCGAGCACTCCTGTAATCAAGCCCATTGTACCAACAACAAAGGTCACATCACCACCGAATAGTTTGTCTCGATCGGCTCCACGACCGATCCAGGACCCAGTTCTTCTGCGTACTGGCTCTCCCATGATGAGGATTGTTCAGCCGTCACCGGAACCAGATGATGACAGGACCAAATTACCGTCTTCTCGTCCCCGCGAGTCCACTCAAGCCACGCAGTCGGCCAACAAACAGCAGCAAAGTGCCCTCTTGCAACCTTCGCCGTTCCCAGCGCACCTGCAGAATTCTCAGCCACAGGAGCGCCCATATGAAACCCGCTTGCGAGATGAGACCGCCAAGCAGCAGCGACAGGAACCACCACCAGGACCAACAACACAGGGCAACCCTGGGTCGCAAGTGAACGCTCAAAGCAAACAAGTTTCAAGTGCTCGGAATCAGGCACAAAACGCACAACGACAGGAACAGCAACCGCAGATACGTCCACAGGGTCAGCAAACCGAGACTCAGTCCCAACCCGAGCAACAACGAATCCACTATCAATCCCGACGCCCAGCACCAAACTGGATTCCCGGCTTGCCAGCTCATCCACACCCGCAGCGCCGCCCTCAGCATACAAGCACACTCTGGTTACCTCCTCAGGCCCGCAGCACACGAAAGATGGAAACGGAACCGGACCACCACGAGCTCACACCCCGACGGGCTCAAATACACGCCCAAGAGAGCCTCTCTGGCGTTCCAGTCCAGTCCCAGACTCAAGCTCAAGAGCAACCGTCCCTTCACGAGTTGGCGCAGAACCATGAAGCATCCTCCTTTGGCGACTCTCTACAATTCCAACTACAACTACAACCTGAACCGCACCCGCGACCACAACATCAACCACAACCTCAATATCAACCGCAATATCAGCAGCAGCAACGAGCACATCCACAACAACCGCAACCACACTCCCAAAACCAACCCGCCCACCCAATGCCAAACTCCTTCCGAGCCCGACAACAAAGTCTCCAACAGCAACATCAACCCCAATACCCGATCCACCGCGCCCAACAACACGCCTACCCATACCCCAACCCCCGCTACAACCAACACAATCCCTACCAGCCATTCCACCAGTCCCAACAGCGCGCCACGCCTCCCTACCCAACTCAGCAGCCACCCATGCCAATGCCGGCGTCTCTCCTCGCAAAACGCCTCGGCCCCCAACGAGCCGCCAACCTGTCCATCTCTACGAACAAATCCTCTGGTACATGGCAAAGGGGTAGTTCAGGGCCCCTATATCTGTCACCTGAGACGATCACGCCGCATGGTCAAGGGGCACCTGGTGATTTACCTTCTACGCCAACGTGGCTGCCTACTTTGACCCCGACGCGACGCAGGGCAGATTTGTATCTTAATGTGCGGTGAAGTAGAGCTTGAATGCAGGAGTATGGAGATGGTGTATAATGGACTTGTATTATAATTTCTTGTTTTTTTTTTCGTAAATGGTAAAATGGCGTAGATATAAATGTGAAGACATAGCTTATGACAATATTTTCTTTGCATGTTTGGCTGAGCTCAATGTGTTTGATGGCAAAAGTCATGTATGAATCGATCTTATTTCCGTGTTAGCGTTCGCTCTACCACGATTTCTCGTGTTATGATCGTGGACCAGAATGTGATAAGAGCTCATGCGACTAATATTTTCTTGAGTATACGAGACGGGCAGCTAAACCTGATTAGGAGATGACAACATCGCTTGGCAAGTTACTTGCAATTTTGATTACTATAATACGCAAGATCTTGCTTCACGACTAAAAAAAAAAGAATGCATTGAGCCTTAGCCCTATCTTACAAACAATCTGAGGATATTAATTAATCGTATCGAGAAAGAGACATGCCGTTCAGGGCGCTGATTATAGGTCGTCAAAGTACATAACACCAAGCTTCGTCCCTCATCATACAAATGATCCGCGTAATTTCCTTTGCCTCTTAGACTAGGCCAAGCGCCTTCCACGTTGATCTGTACCGCCATCACTCGACTCATCTGGCGTTCGACTCAATGCGCAACCCCTTCGACCTCGCTGGTTGAATGTCGTAGCAGCAACCGGTACGTGACCATGCTCCATGTCTTTCATTTCAATAGGCTCTCCACGCCCGCTATCGCTGCCAGTCCCATGAGGTCGCCGCCCGCTGTGCTTTTTGCCATGAAAGAAATGATGGGCATCCCGCCGGAAATCGCTCAGCTGGTCATCGAGTGCGCCTATGCCCTGATCCCATGCCTCGCGATTGAGATGAGCACCGGCGTCAATCAGTCTGTTCTTTCTCCGGATTTCCTGCCATCGGGTCATGCCCCCAAGCTCGAATATGTTCATGCGACGCTTCCTGCTCGTGAGATTGCCAATCATGACTGGCCGCCAAGCCTTCTCTTCTTCAAAAACCGCCTGTGCATCGTGCGGCATGGAAACCCGTCTGATCGTGGATCGTCGCCGAGCGTCAACCAATCTGCCCATTTCTTCGGACTTGGATTTTGGCACAATTTGAATCTCAACAAATCGAATCAAAACAAGCAACAACAGAAAAGTCAAGACGAGCAGGATACCTGCCACTACACCCGTAGAGACCTGCTGCCCAAGTTTTCGAGTGACATGGCCGCCTAATGCGGTTGCGCCAGCTGCCAGCACAAAGGCCAAGGAGTGAATTGAAGCAAACCCAGCTGAGACTCTAGGAAAAGAGGAATAGTTGGTTCGTTTGTGTTTACTTCCCGAAACCCCCCTTGGTCGGCCAGTCATTGCAGGCGATAGATCCGAACAGTCAAACGCCTCCATTACCAGTCCGTTGCATTCTGATATCGCCAGGCAGGACAAGAACCCGACAAAGCCGGAGAATATTGTTGGCACACTGGCGTGAATTGGTGGACCAGACGACACGACGGCGTAGCATATGCCTACCAGTGGTAGAAGCAAAGTAAACACAGCACGACGCACGAAATGGGACGACCACGCCATCTTTCTGTCAAGCGTTGCCAAGCTACTGTTTAGCTGCGCCTGGCGAGACCGCGAAAACAAATTGGCTTTTTGGAACGGGATCGCAAGAAAAGCACCCAAGGCCATGACCCCCACGAATAAGCCGACCTCAGTGGACCTTAGTTGGTAGAGACGCGACACAAGAGAACCCAGCAATATGATGATGAGAGCGACTTGGGCATATATCCAAGCAGAGTAAATAGTCATGACTGCAAACCCTGGTTGTCGAAGCATTTCCAAGTTGAGGGCGATGCCATGGTATACTTCTTGACCCCACCACCTTGGACCGGTCTTGATACGATGCATCATGATTTCTCCCCGTGCGACTCGTCTGGAAATATCTTCTCCAGTACGCACCTCAGCCACAGATCGACGATAGGGCGAACGGCGAACCTCGGGGCAAACAACATTGAGGACGAGTACGACCGCAATGACGATAATGCTGACGTAGAAGCCCCATGCAGGATGATGGCTGTCAATGATGCAGGCGCCAACCAGGAAGCCGACGCCCAAAGATCCGATCCAGCACCACGTCCAAATCCCGAGCCAGACACCCATGCTACCACCGTGGCGTCGAGCATCGTAATGGTCTACGACTTCTTGGTGTGGATTGCAGCTCATGAGAGAGGAGCCGAACAGGTCTGTCAGGATGGTGTGGAAGTTCATACTCGCAAAGCCCAAAGATATCCCCATGAGGGCCCTCACCGCCAACAAAAGGCATCTCCATGACACGGCGTTGGTGAGCCGTTGAGAGTTAACAGCTAGAGCTTGAGGAAATAAAAGAGGCATAGCAAGTACTAAGCTTGAGAGTATATACGGTTTTCTCCCATGCAGTAAGGCTAATGGCCACAGAAAAAATGTTGGAAGAGCCAACCCAAGAAAGCAGGCAGTATTTCCATGCACAATAATGTGGGACTGGTCGATGACATAGTACTGAATGGAAGGAACTAGGCCAGAGTAGATCCCGAGTGTAGTTCCAATGAGTGCTGTACTGATGCAAGCAATTGAGGCAACAAACCTTTTGCGTGAAGGTGACCAGTCCCGGGCAACTGGCTGTCGCTTGTGGGATTTGGCCAAGCTGAAGCCTTGAGCACCTCTTAAACTCACATGCGATCGACGACGAAGACTGATTCCATGATCCATATGAAGAGGTCTTCCAGCAATATCATGCTTGGGGAGTTCTGCCTCTCCTGTTTGATCCTTTTGGTGGTCCGGCCAATTGTGACAGGATATTCTGCCTCCAGTGTGTCTCAACCCCCTATTTCGCGCATTGAATGTTTGTGCAGGTTTTTGCTTAGGTTGTGAGCCCAGCGCCATAGGAGCTAAGCCAACGGAAAGGGGATGAGCAGTCGGAGCAGTGGCTTGCTCATGGGAAACCTTGCCCAGATTCTTGCTGGACTTTCTCCGAGGTATCTTCAAGCCGCTGCCGACCATACCAAGACCTTGGCTACTCTCGCGTTGTTCAGAAGCCCTGTTGAGTTGACTTTCACTAGTTGCACTAAGAATCGAGCTTTTGAGATGGTCTTGGGCCTTGGGGGCCGGCGAACTGTCTGTCTCCCGTTGATTGGGGTCTGTCCTGGATACGGCAACCTCGAAATCGCCGCCGCTGCCATCAGCACTTGCCGAGCATAGTCTCAACCGAGATTCTTGCTTTACCACAGTCTGACTCTGTATGCTTCGACAGTGGGAATGCACGCTGATGGAAGGTTGCTTGTATGGTTCTTGTGAATGACAGGACGCGGGTTGGTCCACGACTTGTGTAGCGATAGCAAGTGCCTCGTTCAACAGCCTTTCGAGATCACATACAGCACGTTTAAAACCGGCGCGGTCGAATCTTGAAGATGCTTTGTCGGATGGCACTGATGATCTTCCGTTGAATTTCGACGTAAATAGATGAGACAGCACCGACTCCGAGTATTTGTCTTGCTCTGGTGATGTGTTGCAGATTCGATCAATTTTGCCTGGCCGCTTAGTTTACTTAGGTGTGTATGTCTGTGGATATCTCAAGACATCTTTTATCCACTGCGCCGTACGTTTGTGATCGAATATGGAGGATGGGATGTTTCCAGACGGGGAGCTCTGAGCCGTTCCTAGTCCCAGATTGTTCACATTGGCCGGGGTTGGCTCACTGGAGCCCATGAGGTCAGGCTGCTCTTGCACAACCTTCAAACGTTGTTCTGACGCTGGCCGCACTTTGGATACTGTACTGTGCCCATAGGTATGTCTCTCATGTTCACTTGAAGATGGCTGAGGATTGAAATGCGGACGAATCTTCGAAATCGGAATTGGAGCATAGAGGAATTCCGGCTCTGATGCGACATGTACAGGGTTCGGAGTCTCGTGGTGCTGTTTTGCGTCTCGATTGTCACGAGGTGACAAGACAGGAGTCGCTGTTGTCGCCATGGGCGGCGAGACGTGCCGATTCTGGGGAGAATTCGGTTCGTGCATGTCGTGATCGTGATCGCACTCCTTTGGAGCTTCGCTCCTATCTTGAGGGGCATCGGCATGATTCGTTGGTGAGATGTCGGATACAAGGCCAGTATTACCACTCTCATGCTGTTTGCAAATTGCAGAGACTTTGTCTTCAAACTTCTGGCGCAGACTATTTGCAATTGGGCAGCTCTCTATCGAATGATTGGCCCTTTTTGATTTTTGTAGTGCTTCATTCGCGTCTGTCTTATGGTGATGATGATCGCTGACTGTACTGGACGAATTGTTTCGTAGTGAGGCCGGACTAATGACAGAAGTCCCAAGAGGTTCCGTGCAGAAAAAGCCCAAGGACGCATCCGGAACAATGCAGCCGACTCTGGGATGCCCTCTAGGTGTTTGAATAGCAACGGCCGATTGGACTTTGGGAGTAGAAACTGGGTAATCCGAGGCTTCGCTGTTCACATTCGCTTCGGAGACAAAGGGCCGCACCTTTGAGACAGGAACACGAAAATAATCCTGACTCGAGGATATGGTATTGCATGGCGTCTCTGGACCATTAGCCCCGGTGGTGTCGGAGACTGCCTCAATGAGCTTACCGACCATTGCCGGATGAGTGGCAGTAGCCGAGGAATCGTCCAAATTAACCACTGTCGACGACGTAGACAGGATCAAGTCATCCTGGGATCCTAAGGAATCGACCTCGTTCTTCGGGTCAAACGGAGCCACCTTGTTGAACGGCTTTCGCTCGGGCAGGCCCTAACTGTCTGGGTTGACAATGGCTTCCGGCGGCGAGAACTGCGTCCCCATTGGGCGAATCTTGGAAATGCGAACGTCATAAGAGTAAGCAATATCGGCATCTGTTGGCCTAGCCGTATGCTCAAGGGAGCTGGTATGCCCCCTCCCAGTACCAATATCCATGCTGATATAATCCGCCATGGATGCCGATATTTTGCAGGCTCAAGGTAAAAGCGAAGTCGAGTCTACGTTCGAGGTTAGTCAAAGACTATATTGTTCAAATGTCAAATGAGTTGAACAAACACGATTGCAAAAAGGCAGTGGTTGGAGAACACAACAACTCGAGGACACTGCCTCTGCAGTCCCAATGTCAAGACAGGACGCAAGACTCAGTTCAAGACTAGTTGTGTTCGCTGAAGATTATGAGGAACGACAGCGCTTTGCCAAAAAAGCAACAGCAACTGCAACAAGAACTAATTCGAAGACGAGGTCACTCGACGCCTGGGTGACCGGCTCGTCATCGAAGCAGCCCTCGTGGCTTTCTTTGGTGCCCAGCTTTAACAAACCAGGCGTATGCATCCCAAGGCTACTGTCTAATGGGTAAAGGTAGAAAGATTCGCCGTCAGCCAAAGCACCTGAAGTTCGGAGGCCCGGCAGCAATGTCATGCCCAAGTCACGGATGTCGACATTCGTGTCCTGATCGGCTGCTAGGTTTGGGCGTGGCTGAGAAGGGTTGCACTAATCCTAGTACACCCCATGCTCAATCTGACAATTATCGTGGCGTATAGCTTCGTGAAAGGTTTCGGCACGAATGATCGATGAAAAAATAGCGCTATCGGACAAGGACATCTGCCAGACGAAGGAGTGTTGAATAAAGCTGAAAATAAGATAGCGTCCCGAATCAACGTAGTGGACCAGGATAGATGGAAAATGATGTATTAACCACGAGGGTCAAAGGTGTGCTGGAAATAAGAATGTTGGTATGAATGCTCTCGGACAGATAAAGGAGAAGATTACACAAAGGAGTTTGAGGTTGGCGACGAGACGAGCTAGTGAGACGGATGAGGAGAACGAGGGAATGAAGATGGAGATGACAAACTTTGTCAGTGTGTCTGTCGTCGGGACGATGGACAAATGAATCGTCCCAGTCCAGCCGATGCAGAAACGCGAGGAGTCATTTCGATCCTCTGCGCCAGGGAAGTTGGGAGTGGAAGTGCACACACCGCGCCTGCTTGTCGATGAAGTTTCGCCGCTTCTCGGTTAAAAATCGTGTACTCGCGTTTATTGACCCTCGTTTCTGAGTTAGGTTCTAATAAGGGTGGTGCTGCACTCCGTACAACAGCTACAAAGCAGGAAAGAGCCACCTGCGTTCACTTAATCATCAGCAGCGTCCTTGCATGGACAGGACGAGAGTGCGGATTTCCCATACCCACCAAAGGGTAAAATTGCTCCCGCGTCAATATGACCTATTTCATTAATTTACAAGCTGTTGCATCTTCGCACGTCGCTCGACTTCTCCTTGATCCGTGAACCATCTTCCCGAATCAGTCTATCCCAGTTCATCAACATAGCGCATCCTTCGCACAGGATCACCCCTACACCATGCCATGCAGGAAACCCTACCTCTCTCTCTCCAGGCAAGGACGGCCACATCAGGCTCCCCGATGCATGTCCCAGCCCACCACCCCCATCCCGACCATCTGGTCGCCCCCATGCCAGAAACAGCAATAGCAGCCCCCAAAGGCGAATCCCCAGTTTGCCAGACTGCCAGATGCGTGCATCGCACCAAGTTTAGTCCTCCTGCAGGTGTAGTCGAGCCTGGTGCCTGTCCTGTGTTCCCCAGCCATGTTAGGACAGATCGACCTCCGCCCCGAACGTCCACCCACCAAAGCCGGGCAGAGGGCGCCAAGCGGCCAGGGGATCCGCGCCGCGACAATCTTCATCGGGACAAATCACACCGCTATAATCCCCTAGTGGTCCCTAGTGTTCCCTAGTGCTGCGGGTGGCAGTGGGTGGCAGTGGACACATCAGTGGGGAGGACACACAGGACGAGTCCTGATCGCCCCATTAGGCAACTGTTTTCCATCTATTTTTGGTGCACATCTCGCGTGGCAGTTGTGCTCGATTGATGGGTTGCGACTCGATTGGCTCGATGAGCGCATGCCTGCGGGTTGAAGTTGAGGCGAATAGACAGAGTACTGATCGGAGCCATCTCTGAGCCATTGGAGACGGATCGACGGAAGCCCTCTGACACGTGGAGCCGGTATGAGGGCCTTGGCCATTGATTACAAGCCAATCCTACGGAGGTAATGCGGTTCGGATGCCACCACCGCAACTGTTCACGTTCCCAAGTATGAAAATACGAATCGAGCATTCCCTGTCTGGATTTATCACATTCTTCAACACGAAACATTCACATGTGCTACCATAAAGTATGAGAGAGACGTCAACTCTTCTAATTGATCGCTTATGTGACAGCCAGTGCCACAGACTAGTTTCTGTAATAGGTATATGGAACGATTCCCGACCGCCGCAAGGTATTCTCTGCTGCCGGCGCAGATGTCATGACGTGGCTATCAACGCCATGCTGTTGGTTCGTAGATAGGAGTAAGGAGAGAGGAAAGCTAGACAGGCTAAAGACAAACAAACAAATGAAAAGGTGAAGGTGAAATGCTTCATCCCCACACAAATGGGAAAGCAATAGAACATCAAAAACAGAAAAGAAAAGGAACACCTAGTTATCCAAACCATGGCGCCAAGGGATTGCATCGAATCAACATGCTCAACTTGCCATCATGAAGCTGTCGATACAAGCTGACTCCTGGTGCAATGCCCTTGGCACTCCCCGCCAACAAAACATTATCGTGTGTCGAAAATCCCCAAACGCCCTGTATAAAACCTCCGATCTTTTGATGTCCCGTGTACATGAGGCCCCGAGGCCGCCCGTCATGAATGCTGAGAAAGTCTAAAGCTCAAGTCGTGTACTGCATGTCTCCGTGTCCGTTGCATTCCTGATGTGAAGCGTCTTCAAGCAATGATATATGCCCGTCAAGAGAAGAAGTGTGCCTCGTCAGCCAACCGAGCTAAAAGCCACCCCTTCCCTCTCAGGCTCAAATCACAACGCATGAAGCGCTCAGATAATTGAAACATAGAGAAGAGAGTATCTCGCTGAGACAAAGAAGAAAGGAAAAGAAAAGTAAAAATAGAGAAAAGAAGATGAAATGGAAAGGAAAGGAAACATCAACAACGGTCAACTTTAGCACAACCCAACCCAATCCCGAATTGTCCAGGGAGCCCCGGTAGGATTGCAGGACATGGAGGGAGAGTAGTACGTATGAGTATGACCAGATGAGCTTACTGTTATGATAGCCCAGACTCGACGTGTAAGACATAAGTGGCGTAATTCGGAGATCGTGATATCATATGTCGTCTTCAGCAAGCAGCCGACCGTTCATGGCATCGTCGTCAAGGACTACAAGCCGGTGGAGAAGCTCAGTGACACGGATCAAGCAGTCAAAGAGTCACAATGCCTCAGAGCTCGCAGCTGAATACACCTGGCGGCCATGGCTGGCCAACAGAGAGGCAAGACTAGAAGGGTTGGATGCGTAGAGGTAGGCCACCCAACCTTGAAACTCAAACAGCTCGAGCCTTGTAAATCGCCGTGAATGGCAGCCCATCACCGAAGACAGCACGTTTCATCGATAGCTCTTGTAGTCTGATCGAGTGCTGTAGTATCTTGAATCAGAATATGTTTGTGGTGAGGCATACTGAGCACTGTGAGCTGAGTGTGCGGTGCATGCATATCCAACATAGATTGTCCGTTGCTGGATGCCATGACCGGGTCTGCCGTATGCTGCACATCGGTCGATTGCGTGTTGGTAGTAGAGACATCGGCATGCCGAATAAATCTCAACCAGCTGATAGCACATGGTCTCAATTATTCCTAATAGCAAACAATGTGTATGAGGCGATTGCAGTCCCTGCCTGCACGGGTCGGATTCACGGCCACGCCAAGGAACCCTTGTGGGCAAGGCCGGAATATCGGGCCAACAAGCAACAATGGTATGCCCGCGATTGGATTTGGTTTCAAAGCGTCGTAGGCAGCCTAGCCGTGAGCATGATGGTGGCTAGCGTGATGAGTCGTGAGATTGGAGTCTTGGTCTGTAATCGTGATACAGGAGAACGGATGGCCAGAATTGGTTTGCACGAGAATCGACGACACAATAAGGTATTAAACTGAAAAGGAAAGGAACAAGAAAGGAAAATTAGGTCCAGCGAGCGTCGTATGCTATGACGGATATAGGCAGAGAGCAAGATTGAGGTAAGAAGGACGAGACATCGTAGCCTTATAGGACTATGACTGGCAGCCTAGAGCAAGGCTGGGGGTTGTGGAAGAAGAGGGAAAGAATAAGAGTAAGCCCGCAAGGCGTCAATCCGGCTCTTGCCCAGGACGACTTATCGGCACGCCCTCCAGGAAACTCCAGGACTGGAAATGGAGGAAAGGAACGAGGGAAACGGCAGCCATTGCCATTGCCGGGTTCACGCCTCTTGCTCTCTGGCTATGCTTCTCACACGCCTCTCGGACGCCGTGAGCCAGAGGCGGCGTGGAGCAGCAAGGCATCAGCCAAGCGAGCGAGCGACGACGAGCACGACGCAGCAGCAGCACTAACCTCGCAGGTGACCAGCAAGGCGGAATGGGGGTCTCATGGTCTAATGCAGCCGCGCTGTACGGAAATGGAGCAGGGCAAGCCCAGGCAGAGGAACGGATTGAGAAGAGCTCATTGCCGCGATGCGCTAGGCGCAGCCAGTTACTCCAGCGAAACAAGCAAAGACCCGGACGGGCAACCATGATCTGTTCTGGCTCGGCGGAGGAGTCATGATGCAGGCCACAGGGCAGGGGTTCGACGGCGGCGCTGGGGAGGGGGGTGTGGTGGGCGATGAGCAAAGACGGCTTGGAGAAATAGATGCTTAGCGTGGCTGGTCGTTGATGGAGCCTGGCAGGTCGTCATGTTGAATTTGATGTGTCGAGGACGGACCCTTCGGCAGTGCTTCCCGTTATTTGGCCATTGCTTTCCAACCCAATATCAATTGCTTGTGTTTGACCAGTCACAGGTACAAGGGGCTTCTCCGCGTCGTCAAATTATGCAAGAGGAAAAAAAAAAAAACATGCCGCGAAGCCAGCCTTGACAGGCGATAAAGTAACATCGAGATAAATGAACAAAAAATACGACGCCGACCGGATTCGAACCGGTGCTCCCGAAGGGAAAAGATATATTGGGGATTCGAGTCTTTCGCGTTAGACCACTCCGCCACAGCGCCATGTCGAAGGGCCAGAAATTGAATACTATACAGTCTACGACATTCTCTGAATGCCATCACCGCTGTATCTACGCAGAAATTGCCAATTGTTACACAAAAAAATGGCTATATGGCTCGAATAATGATTACTAAGTCTTTCCATGACTTTTCTCCATGTCTTGGGGCACTGTTGCGTTGACAGCTGCGTCGTTAGTCCCCGGGACTCGCTACCCGGCGAAAATGAGGAGGGGGGTGCGGCGAGTAGGAACACAACCACCATACCGGACTTAGACGAGCGACCATCACATACAAGACATACATATACACGTATAAGCAGTGCAAGTACCTGATGAAGAAAACAAAAGAGAGAGCGACGAAATAAGATATCGGCCATTGATCATCTGCGCATCTCGCCGCCCTCGTATATATCCTGTCTTTTACTCGTCGCCATTGTCTCACATTGCCCTTCGGCTTAGCCCGTCCGTGGTAGTGGCCGAAGACGCCGGACGGACGCTAAGGCTTGGAGCCTGGTGGATTGCGTCTGGTAGCTTTGTCTCGACCCAGAGGTGCGAGCCGTTGCGATGACAGTTGCCGTCAAGCTGGCGGTGGCTTAGGGGCAGAGTTCTGCATTTATTGCAAGCAATTGCCTGAAGATGCAGAGCACACGGCAGTTGTACCTGGACGGCCTCCACGGAGAACCTGATTGTGATGATGCCACAGCGCCTGTCATGGCCTGGATTTGTTGGAAGATGCGACCCCATATCCTGCCTGTGAAGGTGAAGTATCACAAACGAGCTGCCTTTCTCTGAGCTACTGTTGCCTGTTGGCATACTGCACAATTCTTCTCCAATTGATACCTACTTGTTGTCTTCTAGCATTAGTCGACTTCGTCAGTGTGGCTTGACCGCATCAGCTATGTGTGTGTACATGCAGATCCTATCAACCCTCTGGACATGTTGTACCAGCAAAGAAAGCTTCGTTGTGTTTCATTGCGCTGCACATGCCTTGGCTCACGCGCGAGGACTCAATGCAAAGTCACAGGCGCCGAGGCCACACTCGAAAACCATCCGCATCCTATTGTGCTCACCTGGATTCACCTTGGTTAGACCACGCTCTCGCATCTCAACCCGATTACATGGGACACGGTGATGACGGCATGCCCCAACCAGTCTAGCCACCATGTCGCGCGCAGCCTTGCGACCTGCCTTGCCTCATGCAGGTGGGGGGTCTGTGGAGTACAGATATCCAGCCCTGCAGAAGTTACAAACACACTACAGTATTGACGCTTTGGGGATGGACCCAGAATTTGCCCCAAAGTCATGCCCGGGACAAGATCTCTGCTTGCTGACAATGCATTGACGGGAAGATGAAGGCAAATGTCAGCGACAATCATCACATTACGAACAAATCATTTCAGCATCTCAACATGCCTCGCTCTCCGACATATCCGGGCCGTTTTCGAGGTCTGTACCTGCGGCCTGTTGCACCGCTGAATCAGGGTAGTCCGGGACTAACTCCCCTGCTGACAATCTCAATGACTGCCGATGATGACTGGGCAAGCGATATTGGCTAGAGTCATGCGCCTCGAATCCTGGTCCATCCTGCCTGTTCATCCACACTTTCTCCAACATGTGAGTCGCTATTGAGGTCATAGTTTGATCAATGGAGGCTTTATTAATCAGCCAAGCAACCTTGACGATTTTACATATTACTTGCTGACTGCGAAGATTCCAATGGGTTCCAAAGAAGTTTGCAAAGCGATCTCACAACGCATGTACGATATCCATAGAGCCCGGTAGCTGACGCGCTGTCGCTGTGGTTGACACCCTTTCGGGTCTCCTTCCATGTTTCGAAGCGGCACGCATGTCCTAGACTTGCAGTCTGCGTGTCTGAATCGAATTCTGTTGTGGGTGTGGTAAACCACCATCATAATTCCGATATGGTAACGGCGAGCATGGCGCCACACCTCAACATCAATGGCCGTTTCCTCACGAGCTCCACATATGTATCTATCATTGGTAAGCAATTCAATCTCGATCAAGCCATTTCAAAGACTGTCATCAAAACCCTCTGCGGATCTCAAGTACGGATGAAATCACAAACAGCGAATTAAGAGATCAATCAAAACAGCCGGAATTTTTAGAGACGAAAACACAACGAGGAGGACATTGCGACTGTGGCACAGGATAAGACGACGACGCCGAACCGAGTGTGACTAACGTCTCCTTGGACAACAGAATCGCTTGGGGGCTAAAACAAGGTTACAGTAGTTGTCGGTATTTTGAGTACTCTATCCTTGTGCAAGAAATGGAACAACATACAGTAACTGCAGCTTGAATCACATGACAACTATCTATACACCCCACGCGGTGGTTGTGCGATGATTCACGAGTTGCAATAGGAAATGGTGAGTTGCGTGCGGAGCAAGTCGCCCGATCGCTTAGGCCGTCTCGGCGGTTGATGGACGGTGCAGTCGGCGTGCGGGCCTGACTACCGTTTCGGCGGCCGTGGACGCGGGTCAAGCTCATTCCATTCCATTAATAACACAGAGGCATCGATTCTGGTATTAATAAACCTTGGCTCATGCTAGGGTAAACAGCATGGGCAAGGGCAAGCCTCACAACCGCATCGC
The DNA here is from genome assembly GCA_000222875.2 of Periglandula ipomoeae IasaF13. Classification (NCBI taxonomy): domain Eukaryota; kingdom Fungi; phylum Ascomycota; class Sordariomycetes; order Hypocreales; family Clavicipitaceae; genus Periglandula; species Periglandula ipomoeae. The sequence goes on from AFRD01000311.1 coordinate 25,832, forward strand.
GAACAGAAGCAGGTTTCGGCCCAGGGCTCGCCATTGTAGCTTCGTCCCACTTGCAAACCCACGGGGACACAACATCTATCTGCCTAGGCATGTTTGTTTTCGCGATTCATTTAGTACATCGGTACTTTTAGTTTGACGACCAGCATGTTTTGCCTCTGCAGCCCGCTTACACCTGCTCCTTGGTGTAACCGGACACCATCTCCTTTAAATAGACACCCGGTAATCCAGTGATTCCGTGACGGCAATGCAATCACTGGTCCGTCCATTGCAGGTAACGACAATGAGATGTGTACCCAAGTGCGTGCACCTCGGGTACCGGGTCCCAGAAGATGACCTCATGTGCTTGCCAGAAGCTCCAGTCTCTCAAGCACACGGCAGGACTCGGAAGCTCACGTCGTTGTTGCAATCGCCCAGAGCTGGTGCCCCGTGGCTTGCTGGGCCTAACCCTCGTTTGGTAACCGCGTAGTCGACCGTGGACGAACGGTTGAGATAGTCCCACAGTAATAGTAATAGAAGCAAAACGCCCCACTCTCTGTCCTCAAGCCGCATCCGCGCCGGAGTCGCCGGCGGCGCTGCATGAGATAGTTCAAGGTTCGTTGCTCGTCGTGGCATTTAGCTTGGCAATGGACGTTATGTTTCTAATAGTCTGAAAACACTTTGCCAGGGTATTCTGGCGACTGTTGCCCATGCTGGATTTATCTGGCTTCCGAGCAGGGTTTTGGTCTGTCGTGCAGGAATAACCGAGTTTCGAAAATAGCTACATCCGCCGAGATGCTTGCTGCCGTGCATCACGAACCACGTTTGTCCAGCCTTGCCCTGCACTCTATCACCCACCACAGAACCGCAGCTGTCCATTTTGGGATAGCATTCGGATCGCTGCTGGTAAAACAACAGCTACTAGTTACGCATTTGTGTTTCAGGTTGTAGACGCCTTACTTGATGTCATGTCGCATCTTAGCTCTGCGCCGACTTACACGCCCCTACCTCCTCGTCGATAGCCTGATATCTGACGGGGCAGTTCATCTGATATGGGCCAATAAGCGCCGACCTTGACAGCGCCGACCGGTAACACAGCATGTGTGCAAACATTGGTAATTCTTCAGCATCCCATATAATTATGAATGCCCTGGTTACGACTTCGCCAATGACAGTAATCAAGCATCGGCCCGGTCATCGTTCATGAGGACATAATACAAGCGAGCCCATTCGACATCAACTCTACGAAGTAATATATCTCAACGTACAGCTACGCGAATGCTCACATCACTTGTAATAACACCATCACTCACCAATGCCTTCCTGTCAAGCCACCGCATCTGCGGGCGCAAACAATCGCAAACCCTTCCACCGGCCTTCTGCACATGGCAACCCTGGCTCTAATTACCAGGGTGGTTGCGGCCTCCGATGAGACCCAGATCAGGTGTGAAACGAAACGAAACAAATTGGGACCAGACACAAATGCAGCAAACTTAATTCGTACAATGCACCAGCCATTAAACTTCCGAACGTATGATTCTTTTTACAAAATAGCAATTCAAGCCAATTCTTTGACGCGAGCATATCTATCTGCTTTAATGGATCTCGCGAACATGCATATCATACAATTTGATGCTATCGATGGAAAACCCCATCAGCCAGCCACCGCCCATTCAGTTCGCGCGCAAGCCACGCCAGCCCGGTGGCACCCAGAATCAATAGTCGATGCAGTGAGTGTCGTTCAACGCCAGACCAGACCGATATCAGCGGAGGCCTCAACTTGTGATTATGCGAGTTTGTTTCATCGCGGCATCATTTCAGTTGCAGTCAGATTCAACGCTTGGGAACTGCGTGGAGCGTCATTGGCTGTGCAATTCAATTGAGTAGTTGGAGATTGCGCAGAGCATCATTTCGGCTCATATCCAGATTTAGTGCGTAGAGATTGTGTACCTGCATTTCGCATACTTCCTTCTGACATTCTTCTACTCATTATTGATACCGCGACTCAAGTCTATCTTCCACAATGCTCATTCCTAGCAGTCACGATAGCCATCCCTTTGCCAATGTCCCTGAGTGCACATGCCGCCCAGTCGGGCACTTCATTTCAATCCATTCATGAATAGTATACATGTCCTTCCAGGGAAAAAGTCAAGAGGTGCAACTTTGTAACCTCTCCAACAACCCCAGAACCTGCTCCCCATCATTAAACAGCCCTGACGCAACCAACAATACTTCTGCTCTTGCCACGTACGCATCTCCTCCGCATGCTAGATGGACTGTCTTGGATTGCACTATTGGATACGTGCTTACATGACACTGTCCTTGCCCTTGTTCTTTGTGGTATAAAGTGAAAAAGAAATGCAACAAACGAAAATGATGATAAAACATTGAGAAACACGCATTGCAACTGACGCCATGACATGATCGGCTCCCCAGTCATTCACTGCATGCCTCATACTTTGTCGATAGCATTATTCGACAATCTTGTTAATCAACTGCGGGATTCATATAGTGGTGAACCCTGCCGGCCCATACTCTCCAAATTGGGTGATTGTAGCTTGGAAACGTATAGTTTGTTCCATAACCAGAGAGATATTTTATGCTCGGCGGCTCATGGCCGCGGAAGCACCGGCTGCTGCTAAATCTTGTTTTCCACTAGCAGTACGGCCGGCTGCGCGAGGTAGGCTGCTGATGCTGCTGATGGATCCGCCAGCACTCGTTCGTCTGTTTATGCTGGCGGCTGTGGCTGCCGTAGCGCCCGAGGCTCTTCGTGAAGCACCGGATACTGGTTTATGAGGGCTCATACCGGTTCGCATAGAGTTGACTGCACTTTTGGCGACAGAGTTCGGTGGCTCCGGAAGCGGTCGTGGTGCTGACAGCGGGTTCGCACGCTTCGACGGCGAAGAGTCTCGCGCGGACAGTCTAGGTATGGCTATCGGTGCCTTCTGACCGGTGAGGAACTCGTGGCGAACGGCGTCTTCTGGTCGCAGGCGCCTCTCCGGGTCCCATCGCAGACAGCGAGCGATAAAGTCCAGAAAGGCTTCGTCATCGCACTTCAAGACTTGTTGCAGTGTCTTGGACGACGGTCGACGTCTTCGGCCCTTGGATGACACAATCAACCTGGGCTTGCCCATAGAATCAAAGAAGAGCTTCTTTCTTGTGCTCTTTTCGATCAAATGCTTCTCGGGAGGCCCAAATACTTCCATGATGCATGCAAGCTGCTCCTGTTCATTCTCTCCAGGGAAGATAGGAACGCCTGTGTATAGCTCCGCCAGAATACATCCAACACTCCACATGTCGATGGGCATACCATACGTCATGCCCAAAATGACCTCGGGAGATCGGTAGAACCTTGATTGGATGTACGTGTAGACCTTCTCATGTTCAAAACAACTAGAACCGAAGTCGATGACCTTGATTTCGGAATGAAGCGGATGTCTCAGCAGGATGTTCTCAGGTTTCAGGTCGCAGTGAATGACCTTGCGCTGCTTGAGCAAAACGAGAGAAGCCAAGATTTGTTTCGTGAACCTGCGGATGACTTTCAAGGAGAATCCTCGGAAGGAGTGCGCTTTGATGAACTCGTAAAGATTCATGTCCAAAAGTTCGGTGGATATACATAGGTGACCGCGGAAGTAGAAGCTCTGCGTGAAGTTGACCATGCTGTGTTTGTTTTTGGGGTCCTAGCATTTTGTGTTAGCCTTGGCTATATAAAGAAAGTTCGACGTGCTCAAGCGCTCAGACTTACCCATTCGCGGAGTTTTTGAAGAATGTTGACTTCAACAAGCGCTTGTTGATGGAACCGCTTCTTATTCCTGATGATTTTGACGGCAACCAAAACACCCAGTTTGTGGTCAATGCATCTCACAACCTGGCCGAAACTTCCCTTGCCGAGAACATCCACAATTTCGTATCTGTATGACAGATGGTCACCGGGCACAATGGTGTAGTCTCCTCGCTCGTCGTCGTAGCCGAAGTTGGGTGCATCGGACTGCAGATTGCCGACAACCTTGCGAGCATTCTGAGTTCCGCAGAAATAGATGTCGTTGTAATCAATAATCTCGCCCCTCTCATAGATGTTAAGCATAGCAATCCGGATGGCGTCCTGAGGACTGACACATTCTTTGGGAGTCGCCCGCTTCTTCAGAGCATCCAATGCCTTGCCTGCAATTTCAGTCTCTTTCCGACGGGATCCTAATTTGCGCATCTCGTCTTCAGCACCCCTGTCATCCTTGTCTAGCTCAGTGATCCAGGATCCTACAGTCTGAAGTACATTTAACGAGGTCTTTGGTTTAATGTCCTTAGTGGCCAGTCCACTGACGCTTCTGACTGATGGCATTGTGGCCGAATCCAGGCCATCCTTTTGGCCATTCCAAGTCTCGCTTTTAACACGATCACGGACACCGTAATTGTTCAAGCTCGCAGCTGAGCTCTTGCGTCTTCGTGAATCCAAAGAAGCTCCATTTGAGGTCGAGGACACTGTAGTATTAGTATGACTTTGCTTGGCAGAGGAAAACCCGCCTACGGTAGCAGATGCTGAGGCAGGAATACGTGGCGGAGGCATGGCATCTGATTTGGGTTGAGGTAGCGCAGGGGTGGCGGTATTCCCACCCTTATCAGCACTATCCCCGGAGCCTTTGGACTTGTCTCGCTTCCACGACAGACTCAGTTTTCTTCGCAAAGATGTTTTGGAAGAAGGGCTGCGAGGTTCCAAAGGTTCGGGCTCCTGTGGCTCAGGTGGAGGCGATTTGGGGACGGGCTTGAATTTGTTCAAATCGCGAGGACCGGCTGGTTTGTTATGTATGGCGTCATCGAAGAAATTCCCGGTGATGGTGTTGTAGTCACCTCCTGTTTTGGACCTTTTCAAGTGACCAGGCTCAAAACCACCTTTGGGCAGAGAGGACGACAGAAACGGCGAGATACTGGATTTTGAAAGGGGTTCTAGCAAGCTCGATGATGACTCAGATGAATTGCCATCTGGTGGAGTTGGCCTGATTCGACGGATGTGATGTATGGATGTGCTACTTCGAAGTGATGGAAGCTCAACCGTATCATCATATTGGCTCTTGGAGAAGAACGAGCTTTTGGAGGCCGTCATCGGGGTTGTTGGGGTCTTGGGCAGCTGCCGTGATGGTGGTGGGCTGAGATCGCGCTGGCTGGAGATGACACTCTTGCCATTCGTTTTGGGCGCTGTCGGGAAATTGAGTGGCCCAATATTTAATGGTGGCAATCTCAACGGTTCGAGTTGTTTCTTGCCCTGCTTGCTCTTCTCTTGTTCCGTAGTGGTAGTACCCGCGTAAGAGCTCTTCCTGACATTGGACTTCTGCTGGGCTTTGGTTGGTTCAGGGAGCACCGGCATCGTTATGCTGCCAGTAGAATTGCTATGAACGCTCATTGAATCAACAGTATTAAGATGAGACTTCTTCATGTCCACAAAGTATGTCTCCGCAGACACTTCCTTTGGAGACTCATATGCCTTCGGAATAGCCGGGACAGGTGGGACGTCTTCGTCTTCATCGCCCTGCGCGTTGTTATGTGTGCTTGTGTTTTTGGGCGCAGGCAATCGAGTAGCTGATGACGAAGGTTGAAGACGAGGTTGAATCGATCCGGTAGACGACCTCACAGTATTGAAGCTATCCGTCGACCCCGTTGAAAGTCCAGAACTATATGACTTTCTATTGCTGATGTCGGGTGTTGTTCGAGAGGAGGAAGGTGTTAAAGACGCTTTACGTGGTATCATGGACAGGGATCGTGACTCGGCCCTCATATCCAATGATACTGGCGGCGGAGGTGGCGGCACATTTGCCAGCATGTTTAAGCTTTGGGATTGGGGCATTGTTGACAGACGCTTCATTCTTCTGGTATCAGTGGGACTAATCGTCCGGGCACCTAGACCAGTGGCGTGGCTTCCGGGCATTATGGACATGCGTTTGGCGGATGAAGGAGTCCCGCCCTTTCCCCCTACACGCGGAGACCTAGGAGCCAAAGTCGACAAACGATTGTGCTCCGGAGTAAGGTTAGATCCGCCGAGTAAGTTCGCTTGACTCATTCTCGGTGGAGGTTGAACCGATTTAGCTTTCGCAGCTCGTGAGGTTGGCAGAGCCCGTATTGAGTCCGAGTTAGCACTGTCTGTAGATCGCCTGAGCGAATCACGAGTCCCTTTGTCGCCCAAAATGCTGGCACGCCGCGCATGCGCATTTCTAGCCGCAATATCGGAGTCGGTTATGATCCCTGGGCCGACGGACTTTCGAGGGGCTGCTTTGGGCACAGCGGCGTTTGATACTGGAGGATAATGGCTCTGTCGTCGGCCGCGCATCGCTGCTGGGGCAGTAGGAGCATCGACTGTCCCAGATGAAGAGGACAATATGAACGACACACTTGTCTGCCGACTGGAGGTACTTGGTCTTCGCAGTATAGATCCTGATCGTCCAACCCTGGTTGTTGTTGTCGCCGGTGGAAGTGGTATAGTCCCACGTGTTGAGGTAGTGTTTTGCGACATGGCGGGTCGTTCAGGCAGTTTCCTTTCCATCAAGCCTTGAGCTTCCAGAATGCTGCCTTCTCCAGTGGGCGAAGGAAACTTTGTGAGATTGAAATCCGTGGATGCAGACTCAATGCTGGTGTGCAAGTCGTCGAAGCTAACCGAAGGCAAAAAATCGAAGGACCCTGTCGATTGGTTCGATTGACGAGTATCGCCATTTCGCTCGAGGGAAAGGTGCGAGAAATTAGTTGAGGAAGCCGACAGCATTGAAGCGTTGGCTCTTGAGCTATGGCTGCTTGAATTCGGGGCAATCGGTTTCTCGAAGTCGGTCGTGTCCCGTCTGTAGAGAGCAGCCGCAGTGTAAGGTTAGTCCAATTGTGCTTCAGGAACATCGTCACTGCAGGTCAAAAGAAGGGGCCGTGAGTGGCCGATCCCACAAGCATCACACAGCCATGATGCAAAACAGCCCGGAATATCCTTAAACTTACAACCGACTTGGAGAATGTGCTGGTCGAGCCCCAGTAGGTGCCTTGTACGTTAGGGTCATGTAGAGCGAAGCCGGGTCACGTCGACAAGGCGACTGACGTCGTGCTTATCGTGAGAAAAGTCGTTTCGAGCTCTTGGTGACGCTTCGTCGCCGGGACAGCGGCCTCAGTCCGGTCAGGGAGCTGAGTTCATTCGAGACGCTACCTCATTCCGAACACGGGGATTTTGCGTGAAGATGGTCGTTACGGGGGTTCAGGTACCCTGCGAAAGCCAGGACCCAGTCAGGAGTCGAAGCCGCAGGCAAAGTCTCGATGCACCCAACGTGTAGTTGCGTCACGGTTCGACCGGGGAGAAGAGACCCAGGAGGAGCTGGTCTGCTGGCCGAGTAGCAGAAAGGGGAAGCGGCGAAGGGACAGAACTCGAAGTTATCGTCGACCTGTTTTTCCAAAGCGAGGGATACGGAGTGGCAGCCGTAAATTGAAGTGAGTGGGCAGGATGCATTGGGCAGGAGAGCGGAGGCTAGTGGAGCTCTGTGAGTGGCCAACCCGCTGGTGGGGGGTCCCTTTTTGTGGTGCAGGTTGCAGGTCGAGGATGGGAAGGGACGACTGGCAAGTAAGACCTGCAAGGCAACCTGCCATAAACAAAACGAAACCAAACCAAACCGGATGATGGCCGGGGGTCAATGTAGGGCAACATCCCGCAAGAAAAGCCCGTCTTCAATGACATTGGTCTTCTTGGCTAATAAATGCAGCTTGAAAAAAAAAAAAAACAACCCACCAAGACAACAGTTAGCAGCAGCATCACTCGTCTACACGCAAGATGAAGCTGGCTGAGAGCAAGACCACGCCGTGGATTGGCAACTATCAACAAGCTCAGCACTGCGAGCCAAATAATGGCCACCAGCCCCAAGACGGGACGCACGAGTCCTCCTCGGCACTCCTACAATTAAACCAAAATGCAGGAAAGGGGGGCCCCGCCGCCAAATGTGCGGTAGAGCCACCCACCGCACAATCAAACAAAGTTGTTGCTGTAATTTGGCCAGGTCGCTTGCCATATTGATGTAGTAGGCTCGACAGCAGCACCAAGTGGAGGCATAGGCCAGGCCATAAAAGTAAGTCTACGGTACCGCGTGGAGGCTCAAGGCAGCCTCAATGCTGAAGGCAAAATTGGCACCAGCGAAGTAGCTAGTACCTGCAGCTAGACGATGAATCCAGATGTGCCTGTCTCGCCTGGCCTAATACGCTGCTAGCACCCTCGAGCACCGCTAGCACCACCCGCAGCACGGCACACCAGACCAGGCACTTTGACACCAGCTATGCCAAACATTAATGCCAGCCAGCCAGTGGAGCAGCTGCGGTACGGGCGGCCGAGAATAAGATCACTTGCTCTTCCAGAACCTGATTGGGAGGGCCAAGATTGGGAACGACCCTGAATGCTCCTCAACTGCAACTTTGCGCCATCTCCTGAGGAGACGGCGTTGCGGTGGGGCCTACGCTGGATTCGGCAGTCAAGGTCAGAGGTGCCATGTTTGTTGACTTTGAATGTTTGGGCAGCGCCAGGCCATCAGCATTGATCAACCATGAATGAAATACATGACTTTAGCCGGTGAACACAGCTGCATGTCCGACCATGCATTTTGCTATCTGACGTCGGCGTGCATGAATGCAGATTGGGGGTCTGTTACTCACTCAACGACGGGCTGTTGCGCCAGGAACCAGGCCACGCATTGGTGTCTGCTTGTTGTTGTGTTTCAAACATTAGCGCCCGTCGAGCTGAATCCTACGTTGACTGCGAACGCTTGCCGGCACGATACACGACAGCGAGATCGAAATCGATTTGCTCATGCTCGCCGTCTGACCATGTCCCTACTTCTAGAGAGAAGATTATCGTTGGAATTCATTCGCTGGTACTCGCTCACCTTTGCTCACATTACTTCGTCATCGGAAGCCTCCCTTCTTCAATAAAGCAACACTTCGTCCAAAGCCTCAACCAAGTTCTCAGCTCCACCAAACATCAATCCCTCGACATAGCAGCATCCGACGAGTAATCGTTTGTTCAGACTACTATTTTTCGTTCCGTCCATCATGGTTGATCGTAGTATGAGGGGCAGCCTACAGCCCGGAACTGTGCACAATTCATCTCCTACTATGATGTCTGGAGGCCCGATACAGAGGAGGCCATTCCTCGTCATGAAGGCCATCCAGTCATCTATACGTGGTCCAACGGTGCGATGGTATCGGTTTTGAATAATTTGATCCAGACCATCGTGGGGGTCACTTGACTGTAACCATTTGATCCAGTCTAAAAAGTCCTTTCGATATTTCAACCATTCCCAGCTTCCGATTCGCAGGGGCTCATCATTGATATCCAGGCCCCAGATCAATGTTGATACCAAGCCATCCATCCAGTCCTCCTCTGACACATCGCCTGGCACCCTTAGTCTCAGTGCTAAAACAGCTTCAACTGCTGCCTTCTGCTTGGTGACAAAGGATGATTGAAACGGTGGACACACGACGTCAACAACGTCGATACGTCTCGCTTGGGCTCGAAGTCGCAAGCCTGATTCAATCTGTGGGGATGCTTGTAAAGCTCCCCCGGCGCCCCAACCCGCACAATCGCAAGGAACCAGAGGTTCCACGAAAGACTGATTCCTTAGATCCGGAACCCAGCTAGGCAAAGGCGGCGCTCGCTGACGACTTGCAATACCGCCCAGCGCTAGGAGATCCAGAGACCTTCCATTGCAAAGAAGCACTTTGGCCGCCTCGATGAAGACCTCCTCGTCAGCGATTGTGTAATTGGGCGGCGGCAAAGGTCGATCGTCGCCAATGCTTCTGAAAGCAAAAACCTTGTCGCGTTTGTCAGTCGCTTCGCAATGAAAAGCTGTTTGGAGTAGCGTTTCATAGTATACCGATCCGCTATTCTGGTATTCGCTGCGGATGCTTATTAATCTTGTAAAACTCCATAGTCCGCGCTGAGCTGCATCGTCATCGTCATACTCGCTCAGTCTCTTGAAGGATTTCCAGATGGCAAAGACGCATTCTGCAAATCGATCAAAGCTAACATGGTCGTCGCCGCAGCGGACTTGGATGCTCCTGGCGACTGTGATCTCCTGTATCACCCAGACCCGTCTAAACCAGGGACGTCCAAGGAGGGATAGAACTCTTGGTAGGCCAAGCTGATTTATTCGCCTGGACGTCATAGAACGAAATGCCGCTTCACTCACATCGTCACTATCACCTAGCCACAAGATGACATCTCGAGCAGTATCGAAGACCTTCCCCATGCGGCTGACCTGGGATGCCTTTTCCGCCATGTCCTTCTGGTTGATGCAGAGGGCATCGATCCACAGGAGCAAAGTGGGTTGAGCTTGTGCCTGGCTTCTCAGTAGTGTTCTGAACAATCGGGATCGCTTTTTAGGTTCAACTTCTCTGCGTAAAGAATTGAATAGGTCACAGAGCGTCTGGCTAAGTGGGAGAGATCGTCCATCCAGAAAAGTCATCCTAGCCACCTCGGCGGGATCGTCCCAGCAGTACGAAATGGCCATATAGGGCGGGGCATCATCGAGAGAAATGACCTGAAATTCGCAGAGCAACTCATGACTGGGGTCGCCACCAGGGAATTTGACACTCAACAGCCGGATATGGTGGTTTCCATCGTTCGGAAGTGGATCATACATTAGATCCATAATAACAACCTTAACAAATGGCGGCAAGTCGATCGATCACTTGCAGCTTGTAGGATGGTAATGAGGCAAGACCGAATTATCATGTTGTGCCCTCCTGAGTCCACTACTGGAAAGAGGAGCCAGTTGGATCGCAGTAGCTCTGGGCTTTCTGTCAGCTACTTCGTGAAAAAGTCTCCACGGCGAATCTGATATTCTTGAAGTGGTCGATAATTCTGCGGTCAGCATGTTCAGGCTGAATGAAGCACGTGACGGGTCAATATTGAGTGGCATGCAACAATATTGTGGATTGAAGTTTGTAAAACTGACGACACCCTGTTTTTGGGCTTGAAAAAATGGCGTCTTTTAGCCAGTCATGATATACACAAATTGGCGCGCCTCTAGGATACGAAGACGTGGTTACGGCTTGTAAGTCCTTGCATTGCCCCTCAAGAGGACGGGTACCTGCAGTGTTTACACCCGACTGCTACAATTAAGAAAAGTATTCAAAACCAGAGTCTATAGCACTCCAGGAGATTGTGTTATTCTCTCGTGGTCAGAAACCAGCTCTCAATCATCGTGAAAAGTCGAGTATTTGTGTAAAGTTGTTGACCTCTAGGGTAGCATGCTGGGCCTCCTTGCCACTGATGAACCCGATGGTGATGTAATTCAGGCAACCATGTTATCAAGTTCCATGACCGTTTTATACTCGGCAGGGCATGGGTATACTTAAAAATATTCTACTTACTTATACTGGCGTATTTTTGAATCCCTACATCGAAATTCTTAGTGACTATGATTCAAGGCTCCAAATACCTACGACTACTTTGCCGATCTAGGTACCTGGTCTTGGTTGGGCGGAGCATGTCGCGTTGCATGTGGCTCCGACGCTCCGACTGGCCAGCCACCGCCACTCCCACTGCCGGCAATGAAATCATTGTTTGCACGTCGACGCTGTGGAGACCCCAGTCGCCCGCCAGCTCAAGCCTGGTCGTCACATGGCAGCCGAGCTTCGGTCACGACGAACTCCAACAAACACTCCTTCCACCATCGCAGCGACGAACTGCCCAACCACGACCTCACGCTACTCAGGTCGACCGAACATGCCACAGCGGAAGTGAGCGCCGATACTGCGCTTCTGACCACACCATGGAAGAATTTGCACATGAAATACTCGCCGCAGGCGACGATGCCGTCAATTCCAACGACGGCCAGCCGAGGCCGACGTCGAAGCACCACAATGAAGACCACGTACAATCGCCAGCAGCGCAGAAGAAGGGATGGGGAGGCTTGTCGGCGCTGCGAGAAAAGGCGTCGATACAAGACAGATTGGTAGAGAAGTAAGGCTTTCTGAAATCGTCAACACCATCACTTCATGAATACGATAATGAACTATGTGCTAACAAGGATTTCCCGTCCGGTAGGCTCCTCCAACAAGTCATACCCATAGATGGCTCAGAACAAGCCGCCAGCGATGACGCACCGAATCCCTTCGAGCGACCAAACTTCAACCTGACCATCATGTCCCACAACTTCCGGCGCTTCAACTCCCGCATCGGCGCGGTATTCCGGTTTCAGGACAAAGTTGAGGCTCTGCTCTCGTGGCAAACGACCTCTCACACAGTATCCTACCTCGCCATCCTCACATTCGTATGTCTCGATCCGTATCTCCTTTCCGCGTTACCCATCGCCTTCCTCGTCTTCGGCATCCTCATCCCCGGATTTGTAGCAAGACATCCAGCTCCCCCCAAGGGAACACTATCCAGCGAGCAGAGCATCGGATACTCTCCCAGTGGACCGCCTCTGGCGCCTGCCGCAACGCCCAAACCCGCAAAGGAACTCAGCATGGACTTTATTCGCAATGCGCGGGACTTGCAGAATCAAATGGGCGATTTCAGCAATGGCTACGATAAAGTAGTCGAGCTGCTCGTGCCTATTGCCAACTTCAGCAACGAGGCTTTATCGTCGACGGTATTCCTGTTCGCTTTCTTCGGCGGCATCGTCATGATGCTCGCAGCACATATGCTCCCCTGGCGCATCATCTTCCTTTTCGCGACATGGACACCCGTCATCCTGTGCCATCCAACAGTGAACAGAATCCTCCACGAAGCACACAAGAACCAGACCAGCGTCCAAGAATCCTTCGCAAAGATCTGGCTTGAGAACTGGATCGCCGAAGACGTCATCCTCGACTCAGCCCCCGAAACGCGAGAAGTCGAGATCTTCGAGCTCCAGCGCAAATCGCCCGCCGGAGAATGGGAGCCATGGGTATTTTCGCCAAATCCATACGATCCTCTCTCGCAAGCGCGCATCACAGGTGATCGGCCCAAGGGGACGCGCTTCTTCGAGGATGTTCTCCCTCCGAGCGCGTGGGAATGGAGCGAGAAGAAATGGGCTCTAGACCTCTGGAGCCGTGAATGGGTGGAAGAGCGTGTCATTACGGGCGTGGAAGTCGAGACGGAAGGGGAGCGGTGGGTGTACGATATTTGGAGCGACAAAGAGGATCGGACGGGCGTGATTGATACTCCTGAGCCGGTCAAGAGGAAGGATATGGAGCAGCGGTTGACGAGTTGGGAGGAGGGTGAGGATGGGACGGGGAGGAGGGGTGATTGGAGACGGAGGAGGTGGGTGAGGTTGGTGAAGAGGAAGGCTGCTCCTGTTGAAACGGATTAGTATCTTTGGTTTATGAATATGAACATGCCCGTTTATTAGGATGACACATTTCTGAAAGCCTTGCACATCACCCATAACATGTGCAATTCGCCAGTAAATTAGCATCGCTCTATGTGAATCACGGTCATGTCAGAGAATTATTGAGAGGATTATTGTGTGTATGGATTCGCTCAGTATGCCTGACCGCTGTACTACACTACACCACAAATAAAGATAACCCGACGCTAATCGCTGTGCAAAGGCCGACAAAAGATCCTAAAGTTGCACGCTCCTCATTCCGAACCCTAATTGAACAGTACTCTCTTGCCATTCTAGTAGGCATGTGGTATCGTATTGCTACAGGGCCCCAAGTAGCACAATGTACAATGTTGAATAGTCAATCAATGGGTATTCTTATTTCGAAACAACCATCCTGTCCAGAATCTTTTGTATGCCATCCGCTTTCCCAGCTCCCGCATCCATTTCGTTCGCCATCTTTCGGGCGCGCGCAATCAGGATTGCGATAACGGATTTGGTATACTCGAAGCTGCCCATGCTTTCCATGTATGCTACCGCGTAACGCTTCACTTGAACATCTGATGTTTTTTGCTTGAGAATGTTGATGAGTTGCATGTTGCCAGGATTGGCGCGTATACTATGAATTACGGGAAATGAGAATTTTCCCTCTGTCAAGTCTTCGCAGAGACCTTTGTTGTTGCTGTACTCCCTGGACGACAAGTTCATATAGTCGTCGCGGATTTGAAAGATGAGACCGATGAGGTTGACAAGGGGCACGCAGTCTGTGGTGGCCGCAGACTCGGCCTGCATGAGCTTGATGCCGAGACGAAATAGCCCGCCTGTCTTGTTGCCCACCATCTCGAGATAGTCATCTTCCGTGGGACACGTGAGTGTGTCACGCCAAAAGAGATCCATGCCTTGGCCGCGGTGGAGGTTGACGAGCTCATCAGCGAAGATGCTGATGATTTTGGGGTTGAGTTTTTGTAGCTCCTGTAAAGCAATGAAATATATGTAATTGGCCGAATTGATGGTTTGCGGCACACCAAAGATGTTGTGAGCAACGGGGAAGCCTCGCCGTAGCTCAGATGAGTCCTGTACGTCGTCTACTAGGAGGGATGATTCGTGCAACATACCCACTGCTTTGGTGATGATCTCCAAGCGGTCTGGTGGAACCTGGAGGAATGCATCGAAAGAATTGATGAGTTGAGAGCGGAAATCCTTGCCCGGGTGACTGGCCACGTAGTCGAACGGTGCGCGGATCACTTTTTCTTTGTCCTCGGTCCATGATCGCCGAGGTGTGTAGTTGAGATCCTCGTGCTCGTATCTCCTGGGATCTGGAGGTTGCGTCGAACCCTGCTGATGGTGCACGATGGCACTGACGACAGGCGTCGTCAGATTCCTCTGCGGTGCGCGTGTACTTTGGTCTTGAAAACTTGCCGTTTGCGTGCCAAAGAGGCTGCCTTCGACGACGGGGCTGAGAATACTCGGAAGCGGGGCGGGCTGTGTGAAGCTTTGATAGCTCTGGAAGTTGTTGGAGCTTGATGGACCTGCAGCAGCACCACTGTTTCTGCTCAGACCAGTGCTGGACCGCCGAGGAGGAATAGGATTTGGAGATGTGAAGGGGGGACTGGACGAAGGATTGGAAGACGTCGCCATCTTATGAGACGTCAACGACGGGAACTGTTCCGAG
>AFRD01000310.1:0-40828 GCA_000222875.2 Periglandula ipomoeae IasaF13
GGTGCCCAGTCGCCAGGATCTCGAGGCGGAGATAGCTATTTCTCCCCGGTCGCTGAATCTCCAGCCTCTTCAAGGACCAGCACCACCAGTGGCATTTTCCCTGGCCCCGCGTATCAGTTCCCCCCGAAAGCAGGAACACCGCAATCTGTGTGGGATGATCCGCAATATGCCCCAGGCGCCATGCCGAGGGCTCCATCTCGGGATGGATCTTCACCAAACCTCTATGGTATGGCTGGTGGCAGAACCGCTCGTGGACCTTCTCTTCCTGCGATGGCTACTCACAGCCAGGCTGCTGCTCAGGCGCAGCAAAGAAGCCGCTCGTACAGTACGCCGGATGTAAATGTTACAGGCATACCTCGACAGCGTCAACCCAGCCAAAGCAACATTCCGGCCGTACCAGGCATTCCTCAACACTTGCACCCAGCTCACGACGGCAGTATCCCCCGCTGCCAAACAGGATCTCCTCGAAACGAACTTCCTATCCGCACCAGCACGCAAAGTCCTGGCGCCCAGCGCGAGCGACTACATCAACATTCTGGCAGCCTCGGAGGCACCATGTCGCATTTCCCTGCACAGCCAGTGTACTCGCGCGGCAACACACCTGGGCCGACTGGTGGCAACTCACTCCGGGTAGATTCTGCCGCCGCCAACTCGCGCAACGTATCTCCGTCGATCGGTACCGGCAGCCTTGCGCCACCAAGTAATCCTTTAGCGAGCCCAGATTTGCCCATGCCAACTCAACTCAAAGTACGGGTCAACTGCGACAGTGGGAACTATGTCACACTGGTGGTGGCTTTCAACATTACCTACCAGTCCTTGATCGACCGAATCGACGCCAAGCTTGCGAGATTTATGACTAGCAGCATCGGCAAGGGTATGCTGAAGCTGCGGTACCGCGACGAGGATGGAGACTTTGTCACCATCCAGAGTGACGATGACATCCAAATCGCATTCATGGAGTGGCGTGAGGGAGTTCGAAATATGTACTCGGGCGGTGTAGGAGAGATAGAACTCTTCTGTATCGGCGAAGGCCAATAATAACACGCATTGGCCGCACATTCGCATCTTCATGACGACGATGGAAATCCTGACACTTTCATCAGCGTCACCACCGGCCGTTTGAGCATGTTTGCGGACGCCTGTATCTTCTCTGTTTGTCAGCAGAACAGGTTCGCAGGATGTCAATGACGGCTTTCCATTGGTTTTCAAAAAGCAAATACCACATAGACACGACATTGCAGCGACTTGCATCTCTTCAAGAGCTTCATACTGACTGGGAGTTCATTTCTTTACGTTGAACGCCGACTTGCTATTTTTTTTTTCTGGTCTTCGAGTACCTTGTTTCAATTGTTGTACCTTATTACAACAAAGTCAAGACCCCTCGCTCGAACGCTTTTTCCGTGGAGAGCACTCGTTGAACCTTTTTTTTTTCTGGAGGCGATGACTGCCTCATGACGCGCGAGCGTCATGAATGCAGAATGCGATCTCGCAGAGATGAAGGGAAACCAAGTCCGGCAATATTTGATTCATCATCTGGGCACTTTTATTATTTTGTTTCTTTGCACAAACATTGCTTGCTGGCGCTATTGGGCGGTTTGCAAAGCCTGGGATCTGGAGGCTGGCGTATCCTAGGATCCACTCTTTTTTTTTTCTTTCGCACATTGCCTGGGAGGCTGAGGCTGGACACTCTTTTGCGACTTTGTTTATTTTTTGGGGACCGTCGTGTTATCTTTGTTGATGATTTTCTATGGTTGAGACCCTTGTGGAGATGGACTTGGATTTGTATTGGCTGTAAAGCTGGATAGACGGAGGGCGAGGAAGCTGAGCGGATACTCCATGTGCACATGATGCTGACGGATTAGTTGGAGCGAATGATGAGACTTCGATCTGAACTGAATAGATATGGCGCAATGCGTTTATACCTCGTAAATCTTTTGATGACTCGAGTGACATTGATTGATACTCAGTAGTGACCTTATTGTACATTATTTTGCTCGGCTGCCATGATATGTCTCGCTCATGTCTAGACAGACCCTATCATACAGTCGGCTGAACGATGCCATTTCATCGTCCTGGCCCCATGTGACATACTATTACACGGAAAATACAAAAAATGATATCGCCATGATAAACGCCCAAAAATGTGAAGCCCCCAACTTTTCCACATGCACTGACTGAATTCCTCATCCCACGTCCACGCCCACCGATGGTATCATTACGCGTCTCGAGAATTACTTCTGCTTCTTCGGACTCAAAATATGCTTCTGCATCCTCGACAAGTGGTAATTGATCGTGTTGGCAGGCGCAGGAGGCGGCGCGGGCCCGTCCATACACCGTCGTAGTTGGTTCTCGATGGCAGCGCATCCGGAGGCGTTGTATCCCGCTGAGGCCCAGCATGCTGCAACAGGATTAGCATTAGACTCAATATATTGTGAAGAGGAGTTTGGGCGGACGTGTGGACGTACCTAGGACGCTGGACATGATTGCGATACAGGGGTTTTCGGGCTGGCGCTTGGGATTGTGGACGCGCAGCGTCTTGAGGGGCGGGAGACGGATTGGTTTGTGACCGCCGGACATTTTGAGGTCGGCTGGGGTGTATGAACGGAGAGGGATATTGTAATTGTATTGCGTTGGTGTAGTAGGAGCTTGGTGGTGATGTTGAGCTTGAAGTTTTGGGTGGATTCGGGGGTGTCACGTGTGGGGATCTGGATCACGTGATCACATCGAAGTTGGGGATGAATTTGGTTTGGATGTAGGTGATAAAGTTGTAGAAAAGGGGTTTATTCATTTTTTGATTTGAAAGATGAGTGATGTTCTTTTTTTGAGGTGCGTGTTCTGTGTTGGAAGGTGTTTGGTGAGTGGGAGTTGGAAGCTCGTGGTTGGTCTTGAATGACAGTTGATGGGTACATACGGAGTATATATATGGAATCTAACAACGGCCTGCTAACTAGATATTACTTGTAAGAAGAGGGAATAAAGAAATGGAAATCAGAAACAAACTAATTTAGTCAAGCTCAGGGACTGAAGGAAAGTAATTTTCACCGCCAACTCTCATCACAAAGAACTCGGCAAAACCTCCTTCTCCCTCTTATAAGCCGCCGGTGGCTCCGCGGGCCTCAACCTCTCCGGCAGCCTCCATATCGACTTCTTCCCCTTCTTCCCAGCCCTCCTCTTGCCCCAGGCACTGCGTCCTTTGAAACCACCCTGTCCTTTATTCTGAGCTTGTGTGCTGCGGAGCTTCTGGTTCCGTCGCCGGCGGTAGAACCAGTAGAGACCGACAATGATGAGCGTGCAAGGGATGGCGACGCAGAAGCCGATTATGAACTTGGTGCTCTGGTCTGAGCCGCCTGCGTTTTTGGCCGCCACGCCGCCGACTGCGGTGCCTCCTGCGGTGCCTGCGGCGCGAGGATGTAATTTATTCTGTAGGAGTTAATATTGTGTTTTGATGGTGATGGGGAGACGTACTTACTATTGGAATGATCATTTTCGATGGTCGATTAGGAGTTGCGTTGAGGGTGTTCCTGGACGGGGTCTCAAGTGGGCAACTGGACGCTGGAGCATGGAGCTTTGGCAGCGACCATGAGAGTCGCTTGTCGGACAGGATGTAAATGATGAGGTTGGTTTACATCAAGAGGCGCATTTGCCATCATGTATTTGAGTGTCGTGCCAATGTTGTATGGTGTTGCCGAGACTGGTTGCGACTTGGATGACGTCGCGGTCCACCCTGCCATGGGGTTTGTTCTTGGCATCAGCAACGATGGGGGCATAACATTATGTCCTGCGGGGACGAACCTGAACAACGCTTCTCATCAGTTCGTAGGTGAGGCTGTATGTATTGAAGACGGGCAATACTGGATGCATTGCTTCGTCAAGGAGAGCCGCTGCAGCTCAATGTACAAGCTCAGCCAGCTGAACTGTCAACATCTTCGCATGTTAATTGCATATAAAAGTTCAACAAGACGATCGAGCGTGTGCCCTTGATTATCATTAAATCATTTGCTGGCGGATTGTTCTATATCCAACCTCCCGACATTGTGTCAGTCTTGGCTCTTTGTGCATCTTCTAAACGCCAGCCATGTCAACCTGTTATTATGCAAACCCGATCCCAATAACGCCGAACAATGATTCGCTCATGAAACCTCAAAGTATGTCGCTCTACTCTATAACACTCACGGGTGACTGCTGCTGCTGCACCTGCGCGCGCATGAACCAAAACCGCCTATCATACCTCCCCGCGAGGTCCTGCCACGTCACGCCTCTGAAGTCTTGGACATGGTCCTCGAGAATATCATGCATCTTATCCCGCAAGCTCGGCGTTGGTGCTGACAACCAGGCGAGACACAAAGCATTTGGCAACCGCGCCGTACCCAGGGGCTTGAATCCGTCTAGACGCTCCGTGGCCCTGATAATCTCATTTACGAGGTTCACGGCGTCCATCACTAGCGCTTGCTCGTCGCTTATATCGAGGATTTGCAACACTGTGTTGAGCACGAGCGACATGGACAGTAGCTCGACGTTGCCTGTGTCGCACAGGATGTATTGAAAAGCCAGTTTCTGCATCTTTGTCTTCTGGACGGCATCGAAGAGCTGCGTGGCGATGGACACGATTCGCGGGGATTCGGAAATCATGTCGTGGTAAGTCGCTCTTAGCTCCATTTGATACTGCAAAGGGTCCTGAAGCTGCGCTGGGAGGCTGATAAGATGCTCCCAGCGGAGGGTGTAGAATTCCGTGGTCAAGCTGGCGGGATCGGTTGCCACGGACCCGAAGCACCGCCGTGCTCTGCTCACTAGCCTTGGGTCTATTTCTATGGTTGGATCCATGATGGCCTCTCCAATCTGGAGAAGGTAGTGTTAGTAATTTTTGTGGACTGGATTTAATTCAGAATACCACATACCACGAGAGACCATGCTATTGATATGGCCTGTTGCTCAAAGGAAGTTTTCAGCTCCACGTCTGGCATCTCGCCGAGAAGATAGAGCAGGCCACGGACGTGGACTTCATATTCTGCTCGTTGCCCCCTTATTAGATTCTGTCGAACGTCAGCATTGCACCTTGACGCCTTGGAAGGACGATGCATTTCGAAACAAATGAAAGGGACAGCACAAGCACTAACATGGGCAACACACAGTAATGTGACGGCGCATATAGTGTGCGCGAACTGCGTTTCGTCCACCGCAGACGCAATGTCCCCGCGCAGCACGGTCAATGCTTTTCCATAGTTCGTGAAGACCTGCAGCGATGATCCGCCGCTGTAGAACGCCGACGCGCTGCTGGTGAGCGTCTTAGCCGCAGCCGTCAGCACGGGACTCTCGCCCATCCTCCTTGGGATTTCGGCAAACATGCTGCCGAACGAGAGGAGGCTGGACCCGGGATCACTAATGTTGAGAAAAGATGCAAACGCATTGAAGATGCCAGCGAAGTCATTACTAGGCGGCGGCGACAGCTTGACAAGCTGCCCGTTTCGGCTCCAAGCGTCTCGCTTGAAGGAGCCGGGATTGGTGTTGGATGAGACTGCGTAGCGAAACTTGAAGCGCTTCTGGCCGGCGCCTACGCAGGGGATGCCCAGCTTCTCGCATCGCGAGCATGTTAGCTGTCTCTCGTCGCACTTGGGGGCGTGTTAGTGATGCCAGCGGGCTTCTTGGTAGCTCTCATGGCGATGGCTGGCGTACCTTTTTCTTCTGTTGTCGACAAGCATCGCAGCTCTTACCGGAGCCTCTGACAGGCATTGTCTGCTCCGGAGCGTTACGTCGTGCGGCCTAGATCATGGTCCGGAGGAAGCATGCCAGAATGGCGTATGCGATGTATAGTTAAGGCTGATGTGGAATAAGCTGCTTGTGCAAGGGTCGTGCTGCATGGTTCGGTCCGGAGACGTCGGTTGACGCTGGTGGCTGCTCACGTGAAGGCTGTAGGCTAGTGCATTCGAGGTGGACGAAGGTGGATGGATGCATGTAGTGTGGATGTGGATGCGGACCGACGTCGGGAGTTGGCCACGTCTTCTCGGTAGTTGTATTTTCACTTTCTGCTCGCAGATATGTAATAGAAATTTACTTATGTTTAGGTATTCACATAAATGATTCGATCAAAATGTACAATAGACAGAAAGTGCAAATAAAACAACTGAAGGGTGCCAAAAGTTACACCAAGCCAGCCCACTCATTGTAAGCCATGATGTATGCGCAAATGCACCATCACAGCACAGTTCACTTACAAAAATTCGGTCCAAACGTTATTTGGTCATACACATGATAAGCAGGGCAAAATTTTACTTCGAGTAGGTATATATGAGATGCACTTTCCAACCCCGACACCGATTCGCCTTCTTCACCTTTCATCATACTGTTCGTCTTACACAAGTCGACCAAACACTTCACTCATCTCACACAACACCAACCTCGTCCAATCACACGACAATGAAGACCGCTGCTATCATCGCCATGGCCATGGCCGCCACAGGTGTCGCCTCCCGTCCCGGCTTTCTCTTCAATACCAAGGCGATTGGTCAAATGCTGAACCCAGACTACAAAGACGTCAACGGAGTAAGTTTTCAAAACCCCAATCACCATATGACGTCCTCGAGAAGATGAGGCTCACATCCAGGCACAGACTATGAGGTCCGAATCCGAAGATGACTTGATTTATGGCACCGATCCCAAGCCAACTGTCAATAAGTGCATGCAGTGCACGCTCTTGTGGTGCTACCTCGTTCCGTGCACTGCTAAACCTGCTAAACCTGAATAATAGATGCCTCATACGGTAATCTTTCATTCCGAGGAACTCTTACAGAGAAATTAATGGCATTCTGAGGCTATATGGAGGAGAAATAAAGAGGTTGCTGGCTTTTATGGCATGAGTGCCTTGGACATGGCTTGGACTGCCTGAAGTCTGTTGCTTTTTTTCTTTTTTCTTTTTTTTTTTTTTTTTGGTTCTCTACATGGTCTTCACTTGCAATGGGCGGCACTGAGTCGAGAGAGATACTGCAACTCGATAGTAATGAATCACGACCTGATACCCCGAAGTTTCCGTGTAATACTTCGTTTACAAACTGTGCACGTCGTTAAATCCTGGCTGTTGCTCAAATGGCCTTGTGTTCTAGGGACGGTTTGGGCTGGACCAGCGGGCGTCAGGTCAGAAAAACACATCAGGAAGAATGTCACCTTGATATGTAATCGATGAGCTTGAAAATTTTCTCCTATATTACTGGCATGCTGTACCACGAAAGTTTCTTATTCTTTTACCTGTGGAGCAATTTTATCCGCTTCAGTCTACACCCCCCATCCACGCAGCGCACCATCAAGCTTTCTCTCTGCATCAGCTCTCGCTCTCGCATTCTCCTCCGCCGAATTTTTCTTCACCATATCTGCATTCCCAAGCGGCCACGGGCAAACCATGTCAACAAACTCATTCAGTCTCTCCAGCGTCTCCATCCCCTTGATGTCACAAGGTCTCAGCCCGCCACGCTCCCTCACGGCCTCAGACCACGTTTTCGCCAGTTCCCACGCCTCAGCATGTTTTTCTTCTCCAGGGTCTCTGCTTGCGCTAAAGCCTCCGTTCAGGATGGCCTGTTGTAGCTTTTCCGACGGCTGCTCTCTGGTCGTGCCGTGGATGTCATACAATGATGTGAAGAAGAATTCGTGAGCTGGATGGGTGACGGCAGCCCAGTCGAAGTCGAGGATGCCGGTGATCCGTTTCTCTTGCGCATCGTAGAGCATATTGCTCATTGCTGTGTTGATACGTTAGTAATAGTGTTCAGGGGCATGCCAATTTGCGTCACAGCGTACTAAAGTCCTGGTGAACGAAACCCAATCCGGACGTATCAATGCCAGCACCTTTGAGCACCTTGGAGAGAGCTTCGCTGATAAAGCGGTCAATTCTCTCGCGAATACCGTTGAGTCTCCAGCCCTGAATGACTCCATTTTGGTCAACTTCCTGTAGCTGACAGTGTATCTGATGCCTCCAGACTTGGTCGTACTCGCGCCACGGACCGCCGGGCCTCGCTTGGAACGTCTCCTGATTTCTCCTTCATCATTGATTGTCATGCCACCAAAACAATCCGCTCCAGGAGGGGATCTTCACCCCTGGATAGCTGAGAAGAGAGCTGCAAGGTCTAGAACTATGCTCTTCTTTTCAGCAATGTCGAATGACTTGAACTGCGCACCCAGCTGCGATCCAGTCAAGTACTCCATGACGATCCATCCAAAGCCCGTTTCATCAACAGGATTGGGTCCTGTGGGCGTTTTCCAGGCATATACAGCGGGTACGACGTCTTCATATCTGGTACCAAGTTGCGCCACGGCAACACGCGCAAGGTGCATTGCTGCAACTTCGTTCTCGACACGATTCGTGTTGTTGAGACCAATCGCCCTTGGATTACTGAGCCGTACAATTACGCTAGAGACGCCCTCAGCGGGAGGCAGATCGGTGCATGGTTGGCGCGTCCGATTTGCGAAGTGGTCCGCTGAGGCAGGCGATGCGAGTTTGACTTTGTAGATGAAGTTGTTGTATGGGTAGGGCTGGTCTGCGTTCCATCGTAGAGGCGTGATTTCGGTGTGCTATCCAATGGACGTTATTAGTCTCAGGTATGTGAAAGTCTGCAATTCACAAGTATCCTGGGTTCTTGACACAAAAAGTTGTTCCGTCTCAGTTTGTAGTTTGTTTCTTCATCTTTCAAGCTTCAAGTTTCAAGCTCAAAAGCCAAGGAAAGGGCAACATCATCATCGACGCAGTCGTGCTTCGGGAAAACCTCTACAGACCTCTAGGCCCAAACCAGCAATCAAGTCCCTGACAACGTTCATGCGCCGCTCAAAACCTTCCTTGTTTTCGTGAGCCATTTGATGAATGTGTTGTCGCAAATCTTGGTAGAATTTAAAAATGAGTGTGCACAGAGTGCGATCAAGTTTTCTTCGGACCACTGTAAGGATTAAAATCTTCAATGAGTCAACAGCAATTTATGTTTTTTATTTCAACGAACTTCAATCTCAGGCTCACGACTGTCTGCCTATTCTGTGACTCAATCGGCCCATCCCGCTTTGAGACACAGATCTGGTGTTCTTGCACCCCTGGTACGACCCCTCATTTTTCGCGGCTCGGTTTTGGACAGATTAGGCAATCGCCGACGCGGGCGCAAAAGGTCCTCGATGTTACTGGAACTGATTCTCACTGGTATTCGCAAGAAGTGATGATCATTATATGGAGGTTGCATCGTCTGCTTGTAGTGATTCATTCGGCTTTGTTGCGAGAATTGCCTTCCGTGAAACATAGCCTTTAAAGCATCAGACTTACACGATGAACTCTTGGCCCAAGCCAGTCCATCTTCTTCGCAGCACATTGAGGCTCTTTGTGGTGAAACAGAGAAAGAATATTTGAAGCTCGCAGGCTTCGGTTCCAGTGATCGCTAGGTATATCCGTGACTCACTTACCAAGGAACCAGTGTAGCCCAACTCGCCCATCCAATCCCCCAGTGCCCTTTTCCCAATAACAAAATACCCGCCAGTCGTCAACCATCATCACCAAATACACGCCATGGCACATCATCAATCACATCTCAATCGTCTCAAGCCCCTTCATTCCCATATCTTGTCCATCTAGCTCACAAACACCCGAATCCAATTCCATTCCAAGCAAAGTTCACCCACGCCCCACATCACGTCAAAACCAGAGAAATAGAGTTCACCCAGAAGAACAAGAACCCAACCACGTGGTTCCGCACAAACTCTTTTCCCTCCTGGATTTTCGCCCTTGGCTGGTGCCCAAAGAAGGTTTCTGGCTTTATTGGGAGAACGTGGCGCACGTCAAGACCAGGACACGTGGGGATGTCCTGGGATGTGGGATGGGATGAGGCTCGAATTGAGGTCGAGGTATTGGGTGGCAACTTCATTTCTGTCGGGTTTCCTAAGATGTATGATGGTGAATCATGAAATCATTGGGACTGTGTCATTTTCTGTAGGATAAGTGAGCAGACCGACATGGCAAAGTACTGTTTGCGTCATTCATTTGCCTAGTAGGGTCGATGCATGAATTTCGTTATTGTTCATTTGCAGAATGGGGTGTCATGTCTCGGCATCACGATGCTATTTTTGTTGCGAGGTACAAGGCCACAATTCGTCCATGTCCACGCAACCCCAGAACTGGGCATTCCAGCACTGTATTCATACTGTCTTCGTTTGTGCCCATCACAGAACAGGCCTTCCGCGTTATCACGTTTACATCACAGTTCATCACGATTAATCAAGAGGGATTGAGGAGCCTCGATGAGTATAGTAAACTTATGGTATTTCTGCCATTCAGTGTCGGGTAAAACCCAACTATCTATCCGTTCCACATGCAGGTAGAACATGTACAATCTAATCCCCAGTGCTGAGGTCCAAAATTCAGAATACCCGCCAGAGTAGAAAAAAAAAAAAAAAAAAAAAAAAAAAACACCGTGACTCCATCTCTAAGGGAATCATATGGAGCGCATGAATGACGATAAAAAACGAATGCAGATCGAGGATGCAGATCAGTGATGGAGGGTGGATGATGGTTCCACGTGGGTATAATCTATGCGCAGAAGCTGTAGTAGAGAGCTGTAGCTGAAGGGCCGTGATTGATGATGCGATGCGAAAACGCTCGTGATGAGGACAGAACAGAGCAGAAAATTGAGCTCAACTTCCACTTCGGATTCACTTGCGGTGGCTCTTGGACCCGTGGTGTCGTCGCGTGCGCTCGCGGCCCCTCCTCTCCTCGTCCTGACTGTGCTCGTTGTGCCCATCGTCGCTTCCCCCGCTGCTCAACCTCCTGCGGTTCTCTTCGTACCACGCGCTCAGCGACTTGCCGCCAAACATGAGGTCCTCGTCGTCGATATCAATAGGTTGCACCCAGGCGTGTGAGTTGGGGTCGACTTCTTGCGCGGAGGTGTCCAGAGCGCGCAGGTTTGGTACCAGGTAGTACGTTGCTTCTGATTTGGGCGACATGTTTGTCGATCTGGGTGTGGTGTTTGTGTTTGAGTCGGGAATTTTGGTCTGCGCCGATGATGAGAGGGTGATATGTGGCGATGACTTCCTAGATTTAGGGGGAGTCGGGTTGTTGTTCAGAGACCGCACCTGCTTGGTGGGCTGTTTGTGGGAGGACGTTGAAGAGATAGGGAGCGCCAGAGCGGATGGTCTATCTCGAGTTCTTGCCGACGAAGGAGCAAGAAGATGTGATGGGGTCAAAGATATGGGGAAGACGGGGGGAAGCAGATATAAAGTAGATAGATGTGCCCGGCGTCAAGCTTACACGAGGGGCGCTAAGTGTCTTTTGCGGGCGGCGGGTGCGTGGTGGGGCGCGACTGGAGAAATAACAGACACGAAGTGCCCGTAATAGAACCACACGAGTGGGAAGAGTGGAGCGGGAGGCAAAAGATACGCGGCGACGGGGTCAGCGTCAGCCGTCAGCGCAAGTACCTAGTTAGACCCAACGCAAGACGTCTCTGGTCTGGTACTCAAGTAAGTTCTGGAACGCAAGCTGAAATTGCCTGTCGCGTATTCAGTGCCGGACCAGGGACGCGAATATTCAATAATGTCAAGCTGCGCAAAGTCCAGAACTGGGCTCAAGCTTGGCGAGGTTCGCGACCTTTTTTCAATTGAAATTCGCGCGGCAGATTTTGTCCGATAAGATTTCAAGTCAGGAAAATCGTGGAAATCCGGGGCGATGGGATGCGAACTGCGGGATCGGACGAGTCATTAATAGACAGAGCTGCTGTATGACTCTGTCCTCGATACGGTATTGTGCTGCGAAGAGGTGCTTAAATGGGTCGGCGGTCCCGGGACCATCCGGAAAAGGACGAGGATGCGAGAAAGAAGCGCTGACTCTTGACAGTGCTCCGAGCCACAAACGGCCGCTGGGTCGGTCGGTGGTGGTGCTGTGCTAACTAATGCTGTGCCGGTGGGGAATTAAGGATGCTTGGTGGCGGCGCCCGAGTGCCTCTGGTGGGAACCGCGGGACTGAAAGTGGGAGTCAAAACGGCGGCCGGTTCGCTGGGTGGGAAGGTTCAATAGCAGGTGCATGTGCAAGTGCTGCGCTGGATGTCTCGCCTGGCGTCGAGAATGAGATCCTGAACAGACAAAATGGCTGCTCCGAAAAAGGCGGCCGGTTAAGCTTGCGACTCATGCACTTGCGCCGAGAGGGTGCTGAGGCTCGAGAATGCGCTGGATGGGCCGTCCAATCGTATTGATGCAGAGTCGACGTCGAATTCACTGTGCTGTACTCCAGAGTAAGAGTATCGTTGACCAGAGCGCAAAGTTGTGTCAGTCAAAAATAGCTCCGAGACGGTATTGTGTTGCTTGGGGTGAGAGTGACTTGGTTTTGTCTCACTGTCAAGTGGTTGTGTGTGTGTGTGTGGGTGACAGGACAATTCTTATGGCATCAACCAGGTTCCCCAGCCAAGAAGCGGAGGGAAAGTTGCACATATATAACCCGCAAAAGTAATCTCGAACAGAGGCAAAGTCGAGGCCCAACAGCGTCCGGAGAAAAAGCAGATTTCAGGCAGCTGGTCGTAATGATCCATGTCAATGCCTCGTCACAAGGCGAACAGTCAACCGGTACAACGGTCCCCTTCTTTTTGCAGATTACGTCGATCCGAGCAGAAGGCTTGGCGGTGGCGTTGCCTTGTGGCCAGGAAAGATGGGGGGAAGGAGCATGTCACTGGGGCCAGATGAGGCCAACTGCCACCGACTGCCACCAACCGGGGCCGCCTGCTGGGGTCAGACCGTCTGGCCGAGGACAAGCAGTCCCGACATGGTACTTGGGAGTCTTGTACCGTTTCGACATATCGAGCCTCAGCACAGTGTACGGTATCAGAGCAGCCACGGACATCTATCATCGAAAATGGATACAGTACTCTTTTCAAACAAACCACATCAAATCACAATACAGTACATCGCATCGAGTCCTCCAAGTATTGTTTTGCAAAACGTTGACAAACAGCGTGGCTGCTGACATTCTGTATCACCGCAGCAAATTCGCAGTGGCATATGCATGCTTGTTGGATTGCCTTGTAGACAGCCGTCTGTCTGGTCGACAGTCCCCGATGCATCGTCGCAGCCGCAGTCCTAGTCGCAGCGCAGGGCTGAGCGAGGTGGTTTTATGCAAACCTGCCACGTCCATGTGCATCTGCGTATGCCTGCCTGTGCGAGGCGAGTATTATATGCACGCCTGGCGAGGTCTTGGACAAGAAGAAAGCCCGCTAGATATTTCCCCAGCAGCATGATATCAAGAATGAACATCTCGTGTGAGTAGAAAATATCAAGCAGTGGCGTTGATTCTGGTCTTTTATCCGGTCGGACTTGATTAGTTCTGTCCTAGCGGTCAACGTTGTATGAAGCCCCAAGGTACATGTAAATGGACTGTAAACCACCAGGCTGCGGACATGTAACTGCAACCGTGCCAATTGGCGCTGCCCTTGGACGACACCATGCGCGCCGCCATGACACGCCACGGCCTGAGTAGGGCTGTAGCACTTGACTGGCGCCGATGAGAGATATTGTCCATCTGTCATTCTACCTCTTCTTGCGGATTGTACTTTTTCAATTCGCCTTGCTGCACGTCGTCTGCATCGGCGACCGTGATGCCAAATGGTTGATGCTGTGTGGTCCATATAGGATATTGTTACCATTAGGCAGCGAGCGACACGCCCGAAACAATGCCATTCTGTCCGCCTCACTGCGGCTTCGATTCGGCACGCCTAATGCTGAATGCCTAACAGCAGCACGATGCAGTTGGTCGTAGTCCGCCCGGCCAGCATACTGTGCCAAAACGGTACTGACATTAATAGTATGGCTACCACCACAAGGGCACCCACAAGGGCACCTTGACTCCTTGGCGCAGCGCGGCTCAACTCGATCCGGCAGCTGGGGTGTCATCACCATTCTCGACACTGCTTAACCCCAGATTGAGGCACTCAAGCGTCGCGTCCTATTACCACGCCGTCTTGAACGGCCTGCCCAGGTAGGCAACTTGACGAGCACGGCGCGTTACCTGCTATCGGCAGTTCAGAGTGCCGTGATGGTCTATTTCCCTGGACTATGGCATGGAACAGGCAGTTCAACTTCGGCCCTACTGTCGTCCTCTGTTCATTTCTTCGTAAACACATTTTCCCCCGTGCTAGTCGAGCTGCGACAAAGGAATGCATCGCATGCATCCCGTCCATCGCCCACAGGCTTCGATCTGGGCATGTCTCAAACCCAATAGCTTCCCTGCCCTCGTCAACAGCTCGTGGATGATGTTGACGGACTCGCCGGCAATTGTTGTCATCCTCGTGTCATATTCATGCTGTCTCTACTTCAGCTCGCAACTTGCGCGCCGTGCTTGACTACCGTCCCGATAGAGCGGTCCAGCTCGCAAATAGATCAGAACTCAAGTGCGCTCATGGATGACTGGTCTCGCGGCATCCAATCCAGACGGCGTCGGTGCCACACCTCAGCCTGATAGGTGCAGACGCGGCTGCTGCCGTCAGCACAACCATCGACAACTCATCGAGTTTGCATGCGTCCCTTGTTCAGCCGGCAGGGCTGAGAGTCTGGAAGTCGATTGCACGGGAAATAGCCTGCTAAACCTCAGGCAAATAACGTGGCAATGCGCTTCAACTTTTCTGGGCCATCCAGAACCGCTCTATTTCCCGAATATCGATCTTGGCAAACCTTCCTGGGATATCTCTGTTGCCGACAATTCGCTGGAGGTGTATCGTGTAAGACTATGCTGCAAGTTTGTACATTTACAAACCTGGCCCGGTGCAAGTGGCCCGGAGATTCGGCCAATTCGTTTCATATCGCCATCTGTTAGTCAATGACTTTGGCATTGACTACCTTCGGTATTTGCATCTAATTCCTTTTGTTCCCACTTCGTCTTTGCAGAAGTGCTCGATCGGGCTTCCACATGTGGAAAGGACCCTTTGCCACAAGGTTGCTTTTTGCGAGCAGAACGACGACCATGATAGACCCTCAGGCCGCCCGTCTTGCGGTGGAGCGGGAGATCATCACCAGCTTGAGCTGTGGCGTGGTAGAGGACAGACAGCGATCTCGTTATTGCGTGCTTATTGGTCGAATGAGGCGACCAAGAGAGAGACGTGTGTGAGTCCATGAGGGTTGCATGGAGGAGGGGGGACGCGGGACCACCAGGTTGACTTGACGTTTTGTGGGGTCAGCCGATGGGCCAAGGCCCGAAGACCCTGGATTGTCCATCGAAAGAGGGCGAGATAAGCTTAGGCGGAACGAGCACGGGGTGCAGGCAAGGGAGGGATGCGCGCCGCAGCCGCCGACTTTTGAAGGCCATGGCTGCTGTGGATGAGTTGCGAAAGAGCGGGGTGATATGCAAAGATTCTCATGATAGAATGCGTTCCTCTCCCATTGTCGGGCGCAGGAGAACATTGGAATCAAACGTAAGGCGGCGACAACAAGAATGCGCCAATGAACGTATGGATGGTTGGGGTTCTACAGGCCCAAGGGAAGGAACGATGCTGGCCGACTTAGAGGCTCTGCAGCGACTGACGTGCAGCTTGGCCCTAGCCAGGTATTCGGAGCCGACCAGGCCCATAAAGCAGCCGTTGCAGCAGGCCATTCAGTGTCCGGCGTAGCACCAAAGTCCCTGTAGTCGACCCTGTAACCACCCGGGTAGCACGCCGCGTAGCACTCGTAAGTGTCTGGCCCGGTGCATTTTATGCATGCTCCGAGCGCTGATCTTCTCGAGCTTATCACCGTGCACATCGCAGATCAACACACCCAATGTACGATAAGGCACATGTGCAAGCATCTTTATGCAACGGAAGTCGCTCCGAGACGACGAGGGATCTGCTCCTTGATGACCGGCCATGCTGCGACCCGGGATCGACGATACGTGCTATCGCCAGCTGAGGCAGACGATGAAAGCGCAACCCGCATGTGATGGAAACAGATACAAAAGATGCTGCAACATCTGGCAATTCAACGGGTAAATTCTAACTGGATAGATCTGTCGGAGCGGCACATCAAAAGTATACATCTAAGCATGCGGATTATCCCACGCGCTACCCCAAGTAAGGGTGTGCAGTATCAGTATAAAAAAACCGCCGCTAGGTTTCTTTTCCTTTTTCCTGGCGCCCGCGCGAACCCGTGACAGGAAGATTAGTGACAAGACAATCAAAAAAGCAGATAGCGCCTCTTTGAGTTTGTCCATCAAACATGATGGCAAAACAAGTCGCGGGATGGGATAGTCGTCCAGATCGATTGATCCTATCAAGCAAGAATCGTCGGGCGGGCTTGAAACACTGGCTGGTCACTAAGACGAGTGCGTCCAATGAACATCCTGATGGAGGGTGCAAGAGATGGCATTTGCAAGATGTAAAAGTAGACCTGGATGCTGTGCTGCGAGTCTCCAGGTCAAGTCACCTGGTCACACTGGTGGTCGCTGCAACCGTGCCATGGGACGCCGGCGCGAGCCACGATGCGGCACGCGTTGCGGGGTGAAATCCACGATGAAGAGCAGTTTCGCTTGATCGCAGCGGACCATCACCTGCTGCGAGGGCGACGCGTTGGAAGAAGCAGGTGCCGTAGAGCTGCCTCTTTTGAAACAGGATCGCGGTATAACACTGAGCATAAGATACGATATCAATAATCCCAGTCGGAAACTTGCTGAAGGAAGAACAAGAAAACCAAAAAAGGTACTTTGAGCCTGAGTACCGCAAGTACCTTCGTTGCTTTCGCATCTTTGCCCCTCCCCCGCCTTTCTGTCCCGCCTGCGAGGCCCAAGGGATCCAGCTTACTCCATTCTGCTTACTGAAATCTCACTTACCCTTGCAGTGAATCAAAGCCAGGCTCGGCTTGGCTTGGCGTGATGGATCATATCGTATCTCGAAATGGGCCAGTCATTATGAAATAATCCTTCGTATCTCAGATCTGCCTTTTTAAACTCTCAACGCACGTCACAATCTCGTATGCATTTTATCTTGCATTGCCCATCAAAAGGTAAACAAAAAAAACAGCTTGGTACCTGACAAGATCGATGATGCACAAGTGATTGCAACCCGCCCGCGGATTTTGTGCAAAGTGCCATCCAGGAAATCATGGAAATCCCCATCTCCTGGTCAAATACCGGTTTTCTTCGAGCACACCTTGTCGCCCTGCGCACAGCCACCTCCCAAGCTGCGCCGAGACTATGACGACACCTTCATCTGTCAGACAGCTTTCGCTATGTCTACTACTACGGGCGGGCAATTCGGCTTGCCCAACAGGGCAACCTGCTTGTTTCAGTGCAATTCTCCGGGCCACTGAGCCTCCGACACTTTCTGTTGCGGCACGGTGATGTCATCTTTGCGCCAAAACCCAAAACATGCCATGGAGATTAGAAAAAAACTGGTAATCAGCCACGGTGAGATTCGTTTGCCGGCGGCACATTATTTTCCGTGGACAATGGTCTCCTTTTGGGCTCAATGACGCAATGGGTCCTTCTTTGACGACAAATTGCATAATGAACTTGTGTTGAAGAATGGTTTGTCTCTTGTCTGATGCAGAGTCTGATGCAGCAACATGTCGAGCGTATTACGTGTCAAATGGCGAGATGACAAGAAGACGCCGATGCCACAGTCAAGTTGGCGCGGAACTCGTGCACGCGCATCAATAGTCACAATCGTAATAGGGCAGAAAATTATGGTCTCATACGTAGTGACAGTCCATGGTGCTTCGTCAAGCTTTCACGAGAAGACGACGTCGTGAAGCTCAAGATCACGGAAATTTTCGATGCAGCAACGTTTCATGTTAACGGCCCGCATGCCATTACTTTACCTTTTAAAAGTTTAATATTACCGAGATTCTATTATGACTCTTCTAGACCCTTATCGTAGATAAGAATGTGTCTTAGCCCGTTAGTGAAGACCCTAGAAAGGTGTAGGGTAGTCTGACACGCTCAACGAATCATGGATCGTGAATCCATTTTCGCAGCTTTGGAGTTCACGACAGCATCAACAGTGATTGAAACCCATCGGCTTCATCCTGTTGCCGCAAATGCTCATACGGGCCACGAACAGATACTCAGGAAGACGCAATGTATTATTTCACCTATGGAATCGTCTCTTTGATCACCCTCGCCGGGGCATGTACGTGCCAAGCTGCTCATTCACGCGCCACGCCATCAACGCATGTCTCCAAAGACTAACCAAACCGTCTCACAGATATGCTCTTCACCGGCGACGGTGAATCATTCAATGTCGGCGCCTTTTTGGAATCCGTCTCCCCAGCTGCATGGGCCAACTTGGGTATCGCCCTGTGCATGGGCTTGTCCGTCGTAGGAGCAGCATGGTGCGTATCTCAGTCCTCCGTTGCAAGACCTCTCATGTCATCCCTTTCGCGGGCTCATTCATGTAATCTCTTTCTATGCGTGTATTGACACATTTCTTAAAGGGGAATCGCCATCACAGGCTCTTCCATCCTAGGCGCGGCCGTCCGAGCCCCTCGCATCCGCACCAAGAATCTCATCTCCATCATCTTCTGTGAAGTCGTCGCTATCTACGGCATTATCATGTCTATCGTGTTCTCATCGAAAGTGGGATTCGTGACTGGCCCGGCTGCGTTCTCTGCAGACGCGTACTACACTGGCTTTGTGCTCTTCTGGTCCGGCATCACGGTGGGCATGTGTAATCTGATCTGTGGCGTGGCCATTGGCATCAATGGAAGTGGTGCGGCGCTAGCTGATGCTGCTGATCCATCATTGTGAGTCGCCTTGCGAATTATGAAGCAGCCGTGATTGCTTTCTAACCTTCCTCCTTCGATAGATTTGTTAAGATTCTTGTCATTGAGATTTTCAGCTCTGTGCTGGGTCTTTTTGGTCTGATTATTGGTCTTCTCGTGTCGAGTAAGGCGAATGAGATGGGGAGAAACGAATAAAGACCGGGAAACCAGGATACACGTGGGTTTCAGACGTGATCTAGGATGATATTCTCGTGGGCATTTGTACTTATATCCCTCCGTTTGATGGCACGTACATCGAAGTGTCCGCCTCCAGTGCATGTCGGCTGTCCAAATACATCTGCTATAAACAACCTTTCATGGCGCATAAAAAGTCAGATTTTGCTTGCTACTGGCACTGTCCGACCTGGCAATACGTGTGTTGGACCTGCTTCCCAAGCCTCTTCTAGGTGTGTGGCACTATGCGGGAGTAAAAGACCCCGCCCCTCCGCGGGTAAATATAAAATACAAGAGCTGCGACCTTCCTCGTTGAGCAACGTTGTCAAATAGATTTGCAACTCGAAGCCTCATGTATGAGCGACTATAATGAGCCAGAGCACTAATTCACATACGCCGGCGTCGCCTGCGCCTTCATTGATGAATGCGGCAATTGTAATAGTATGCTCCTGTTGGCTCTGAATCCGCGCCTTTTTAGTCTACGACATCTGACTTACCTATAGAGAAAAGGCCATGACTTCGCTTTCGAGATCCAAAAGCGAGAGATCCCCAAGATTCAGCCCTGGGAGGTTCTGGTCAAAGTGTCTGCCGTTGGTCTATGTGGTACTGATATTCATCTTGCAGCTGGACATGTCCCATCCAGCTGCGACATACTTGGCCATGAAGGCGTCGGCCGCGTCGTGTCAATTGGCTCTGGTGTAGATCCGTCCACCGTCAAAATAAACGACAGGATCGGGATAGGCTGGGTCCGTGATGCCTGCGGACAATGCCAGTACTGTCGGGTCCCAGGTGGCGAGACGCGCTGTGAGCAGCAATTGAACTCTGGTCGCAAGATCGATGGATGTTTCGCCGAGTACTGCGTGGTACCCGCACGGTATTTGCTCATCCTCCCAGAAGATGTCCCAGATGAGCAAGTGGCTCCGATTCTGTGCGGCGGCATAACGGCGTACAACGCTGTCAAGAGCAGTAGTGCCACTCCCGGAGAATGGATTGCGGTCATAGGTGCCGGAGGAGGCGTGGGAGCTTTCGCGGTGCAGTATGCAAAAGCCATGGGCTATCAAGTGCTCGCTATGGACGTGGGATCGGAAAAGGAAGAGTTCTGCCGCCAGCTAGGCACAGACGCTTACTGTGACGCTTTGGAGGGTCACAGGATCATGGAGTCCGGATACCCTCTGACAAATGGACAGCTACCAAAGGCTGTTGTCGTGACAGCCGGAGTTGGTGCAGCATACAAAACGGCTTTCGATATAGTTGCAGCATTCGGAAGCGTGGTGTGCGTCGGCATCCCCCCTCCGAATCAAGACATCAATATCCATCCGTTAGCATTTATAGACCGCGGCGTAACTGTCATTGGAATCGCTGTTGGGACTCGACAGGACACGCTTGAGGCATTGGATTTTGTTCGATGAGGGCTGGTGCGTCCCATTGTTCACAAAATCACACTGAAAGATCTAAACGACGTGGTCAAGGTCCTCCCCGTGGTGAGTGTAACTTGTCCTCTCTGAATCCAGAAGCAGGATTTATACTGAATCATCGGTGTTCGATAGACGACGGGGAAGTTTGTGATAGAGATGGATCCATGACTGCTTAGAGTCGCGCTATTTCTAAGGGGAGGCCGTATCACCTCAAAAGTTCCCGCAGGTGAAGTACGTATGCTTATGGAGAAAGTGTCGGAGTATGCCGCAGCATTAGTAAGAGTCCGTCCCATGCTGTCATTGCCAAAGATATCACGATTCATTGGAAATACTTCTGTGCAAATGGATGGTAAACGAGAGGAGTGTACATCTTTCAGTATCTCACGGAATCATCATTTACTAAGAGCAGTCACATGTAATTTTTCTTTTTCCAATCAAGGAAGGGATATTTGCGGAGTTATGCTGAGTAGCCAAGAAGGTGTTTTGATGAGCTCAAATGTACGATTGCTATTACTTCCCAGCAGGGCGGCATATATGCTTCGCTGGTTTGTGAACGGTATACTGACCTGCTGCAAGGCGGAGGTGTCATTACAGTGGAATTTTCAGATGCCGCCTTTGCATAAATGCTGTAGCAATCTAGTGATTATGGTCAATATGGGATCTATTTTGTCTTGTATGATAGCGCTGAAAGCACTTGATGCTCCTCAGACTATGTCATAGGCGCCTCTGATGGTGCGCTAGGAGAAAGGATTGGCGGGGATGTTGGGCTGAAAGAGCGGAAGAAACGGCGGGGATGTACATGTTGGCTTTGCGATATTCAGTCCTGTCGAAAATCCGCGCACTGCCTTCTCAAAAGTCCGACGAGAGCCTTGCAAGAATCCAAAATGGACGGAGATGGGTCTGAGACCCATGAAGCCATGGCGCAACGCGGATCAAGATGCAGAATCATGGATCTTCTCATAGTACAACTTTAAGTCATGCACGAGCGGTTGGCAAATCTAGCCGATCTCCAATAGATGGCGGCCAGTGTGAAGATCGATCTTGAGGCTGGCATGATTGCTGCGCTCTGTGTCTCTTCTTTGGCTTCAGCCATGAGTGAAAGCGGTGATGTTTTCTTGGGCCGCAATAGCTGGCACTCTTTGACACGAAAACCATGTAATTGCATAAAACCCACACGAGCCGTGCTTCAACAGTAACTGCACTCCATTCTCGCAATGGATCTGACTCAAACATATGGAGCTGCTGAACGCAGCATACACATGACGTGGAACTGCAGCTGCCGCTTTCCATGCAAGCTCGTGTAAAAGGCTCAGATTCAATGTCAAGCGCCACTTCACGTCCAAGAACAACTATACGGCTCAAAAGGGATCGCAAATATGCCAAATCGAGCTTTGGGCAATTTTCTTAAAAATGCGAGATTTTGGCTAATATCCTCCTCGTTGATCTAAGGCTGTGCAAATGCAGGCAAAAGAAATACACTGAAGCTAAATGGGACTAAGACGGGTGACCGGTGTGCGGATCAGACGGGCCAGCGGTGGATCACTAAATAAAGCTAGCTTGATCCCAGAGGGAGTAAGTGTAGAAGATCTTTCTAATCTCCTAATTAGATAAAACTTTAGTAGCTCACTTTTTATTTAATCAAAATTTAGAATTACTGCTTTTGAGCTAACCCAGTAGAATGATCCACGACTGGACAACCTGATCCGCAGACCGGTCATCTGTCTTGAAGCTGCAGCATGGAACGTCACCTTCAGCTAAGATGCATGTTCCAGATCAGCTGTCCACTGGACTCCATAGTCTAGCTTGAAACGACGAACGACAGCAATAGCTACCATCCTTTCGTCATTGTTGAGCATCTATATCCTTGGGTTAGTTTACATATAAGAGTCCACGGCGCCTCTGCTTAAAGGAAGATTTGTTTATGTCTACTATCCAGCGTGAAAAACAGATAAAACTTTTCAATTGTGAATTTGAGCATTGCACAGCCAATATGAGCGACTTTACAACAGTTCCTATCATTGATCTTGCTCTTGCGCGTTCACCCGCGACAAAGCCGCAATTCTTGTCGGAGCTTCAACATGCGCTAGTGCGAGTGGGATTTCTCTATGTCAAGAATCACTCAATCCCAGATGAGATCTCTCAAGCGTTGATGCAGAAATCCATGGACTTCTTCAAACTTCCCATGGAGAAAAAGCTTGAGCTGGAGATCAACAAGTCCAAGCACTGGTCTGGCTACTGCAGAATGGCTGCCGAGTCAACTGGCGGAGATGCGGACCTCAGTGAAGGCTACGTAGTAAGTCTGTAGCGATCGAAAAAGAATCACTCGTCATTTTTCTATCGAGACTGATCAAATCCGTATAGATGAGTCTGGGTCTTCCCGCTGCTGGTCCAGATCAGCCCGTATATCTCAACATACAGGGGCCAAATCAGGTATGCCACCCGCGCTTCTGGCCCAACTCGGACATGGCTGGACATGTCGATCTAATAAGCATTCGTTAGTGGCCTGACGAAAGCATCGTTCCTGGATTTCGCAAGACGCTAGAAGGCTATCGTTCAGAGATCCAAAAGTTTTCTGCCGAATTCATCGTGTTGATCGCAGAGTCGCTAGGCTTGGAGCCCGAAGCTATCGCGAGACTTTTGGGCGAATCTCCAAACAACATCCTGAGTCTAAGGTACTATCAACCACCCGAGAAACAAAGAGACACAGAAATCGGCAACGGCATAGGAGCCCACAAGGACACCATGCTCATGACGTATCTGTTTCAGCAAGGCGAGCATAACTGTCTCGAGGTGCAGAACAAGTCGGGCACTTGGATCCCAGTACCTCCTATTCCAGGCACTTTGGTGGTGAATCTTGGTAATGTCCTGGAGGTTCTGACCGACCGAGTTTGCACGGCTACGACGCACCGGGTACTTCTTAAGCCGGAAGGGTTCTATGATGCGAATGGGACGTCCCTAGGTCCTCGTGTGTCGATCGCGTTTTTCCAAGACGTGGACGCTCAACTTGTGTTTAAAGACTCCCTACTCGATATCCCGCCACATGTTGCCGATCTGGTCAAGGGTGAAAAGGTAATATCCGATGCGGATGAAGTGTTAACTGGCCTTATAGACAACAGTATTGGTGCTAGTCATTTTGCAGAAAGCCTGATCTGTAACCAGGAATGGGGACGGAAATGGTATCCTGAGTTGCTGTCCCTGGCGCTGAAGAAACAGTCTGAATTGCCAACAAGACAGCTGGTGAAGTAGAAAAAACATTGCATTCTAGTTGGAGCTGGAATTGGTCCTGCAGACTAATGTTAGAATAAAGAAAAACATCATGATGACACATTCAACTTTATAACAGCAATGCAAGTCCAGTCCTTTCGGGATATTGCTGTGTCTTCAACAGTACGACGAGTACAGTGCAAGAACATGAATGAATGGACAGTCGGATTCGAGCCATCAATCTGTTTGGCAGTCCTGTCC
The DNA here is from genome assembly GCA_000222875.2 of Periglandula ipomoeae IasaF13. NCBI lineage: Eukaryota > Fungi > Ascomycota > Sordariomycetes > Hypocreales > Clavicipitaceae > Periglandula > Periglandula ipomoeae. The sequence goes on from AFRD01000310.1 coordinate 23,766, forward strand.
AGTGTGGCACGTCAGAGTGGAAGTACCGTGGCATGGACAACACAAACGTCAGTCCTTGATGCTGTGCTTTTACTCCACTCCGTACAAAATCGGCAAAGGAAAATAAGAAGCAACATTAGTCGCATAGGATAGCGGAGGGATCCAGATGTTTTTTGATGGCTATAGTCGTAAGTGAAAGCCTGCGGATGCGGAGGCAAAATGTCTCATAACGGCTTGCTTGCATCAAAGCCACTAAATATCAGGCGGCAATTCTCTAATGTGCCTACAAAAATGGTTCACGCGTGCAGACACAATTGAGATGCTCCATATACTTAATAAACTCCAGCATGTTTCATTCTGTGCGCAGCTCATATCAAGTCACACATGTTACCTCAGAGCAATAATGGTCGCATGCCAAGAAGCCTGGCGAAGCAGCTCTCGGCAAATCGGTTTGTCCCCATCATCTGTACCATTCATGTCATCCATATCAACTCTGTCCGTCTCAAGCGGCCTTCTAACGAGAGTCCTGAGCTCAATCAGATTCCGCACTGAAACTGGAGTTTGGTCGTAATTTTCCTCGACATCAACATCGAACCTGTGAGTCTTAAACAGCTGTTCAATAGTGGACACAAGGCCATTCCGAACTGCATAAAAAAGTGGCGTCCGATGATCACTGTCCTTCGCATTAACATCAACTCCATCTGTCTTAAGCAGCTGTATAGCGATGTCTCCGTGTCCACTCCCAACTGCCCACAAAAGCGGCGTGGCATTCGTACTGTCCCTCGTGTTAACATCAATTCCGTCCGTCTCAAGAAGTTGGTTGGTGATCCGATGGCGTCCATTCAGGAATGTTCGCCAAAGCGATGTGAGGCCATCTCTATCTGCCGCGTTGACATTGGCACCCTTCTCAAGAAGCATTCCGACAATGACCTCGTGCCCTTCCTCAACCGCAGCTAAGAGTGGTGTTAGCCCATTCTCATCCGTTGCCTCAGTATTAGGCCCTTTATCTAGAAGAATCTTGACAACAGTCTGATGTCCATTCTTAGCCGCCCATAAAAGCGGCGTCAGGCCATGCTCATCTACTGCTTCAATATCAGACATGTTATCTAGAAGGATCTTGGTAACAGCCTGATGTCCATTCCCAACCGCCCATAAGAGCGGCGTTCGGTCAAGTTCATCCGTCTCAACATTAGTCCCCGTCTCAAAAAGGGTCTCGACAATAGCCTTGTATAAATATCTTTCTGCCCATAGCAGGGGCTCATCCCCCGAATCAACTCCTGGGTTTTGGGCGACCAGAAGCCTTGTAATAACTTTATGCACGGTCAAATATGCCCGCGACCTGGCACTGTGGCTGTTGTACTGTTTCGCTTCGATGGCTTGAATACAGCGGTTGAGAAGTAGCTTCAAAACGGCCTCTCGCCTATCTTTAAAAGCGTTTGACAACAAGGCGTCAGTATTGCCGCTTACCTCAAGGAGGAGCTTTGTAATCGAGCTTTCTTCCATTGACACAGACAACAAAAGTGGCTCAGTGATATTTGCGCCAGCCAGAAGAAGCAGTTTCGCCAGAGCCCAATCTTGGTTCTTGGCCGCCCACCAAAGTGGTGTCCGGCCGTCTTCATCCGTTGACTCAACCCGAGCGCCATGATCGAGAAGCAACTTCACAAATGTCTGATGCCCAGATTTTGTAGCCAGGATCAAGGGGGTCTCTCCACGACCCTTGGCTTCAGTATCGGCACCTTTCTGAAGCAGCATCTTCATGACAATCTCGTCATTGTTTGATACGGACCATAGCAATGGCGTCTGATTGTCGATTCTCCATGTTAAGTCGATGGCGCTGTTCTCGAGCAGCAGTTCCACCACTTCCTTGTGTGCATTCTCCAGCGCTAGCCATAAAGCTGTCTCATTGTCCTTATTCTTGTGGTTTACATCAATGCCTTCCGCTGTGAGCAGTTGTGCCACCACGTCTTTATGTCCATTCTGCGCTGCCCACAACAGAGGGGTATGCCCAAAATCTTTCTCTGCAGAGTTAACTCTGATACGGTCGCCCTTTCTAAGTAGAAGTTCCACGACCCTTGAATGCCCCTTTTCTGCAGCCCACGATAATGGCGTCTGACCCTTGTTATCGGCAGCGTCTGGTTGGACGCCCCTCTTGGCCAGCAGCATTCGCACCACTGTATGTTGGCCCTTTTCTGCCGCCCACGACAGTGAGGTCCGGCCCTCATTATCCTCGAGATCCGGGACAACCTCCTCAGCTGTCAGTAGCAACTGTACCATCGACTCATGGCCATTTTTTGCAGCCCATGACAACGGTGCCCAGCCGAACCAATCTTGTAAGTCTGCGTAGTAACCATGGCGGAGCAAAAGACTCATCGCTTCGTGTAGTCCAAAGTACGCTGCTTGGTGTACTCCGAACATTTGCTCTCCAGCTGTTCGGTGATGGCCGGCATAACCTTCAAGATCTAGCAATGCCTGGCTGGATGCCGATACTCTAAAGTCATCTCGAAGGAAGTTTAGAATGAATAGCTCCTGACGCAGCGACGTGCAACCAGCATGGTGACCCCAATTTTGCGAGGCATAGCTCAGGAATGGATTGTGCCGTAGCCGCTCTGTGAACCCGGCGTCTGTTCGGCAGATCCCGCTGCCGAAGTCATCAAATGAAAGGTATCTGACGCATAATCTTGCAAGTTTGTCTTGTCCGTTCACAAAAAGCTGTTGCCTTGTGTCCTCAAAGAAGGTCTCGGCTGTATGATTAACGAAACGCAGTAAGGTAGTCTCATTTTCTAGGGTTACCAGACCAGTACAGACATCGAGCAGCAGGTCTATTTCGTAGGCGCCGCTGCGGTCGATATTCGTTTCGCTTGCTTCGGCTTCCATTGTCAATAGAGCATGTTGCATGTCGTCCATCCTCAGCGGTCGAAGAGCGAAGGCCAGCAGCATCAAAATTCTCATTCCTATTTGGCTTCGCTCCTTCTGTTGTCCGATCTGTAGTCTTTCCACGGCTTCTTTATAAGTGTCGTGCAATTCATTCGGCAGAGTGTTCAAAGCTTTTCGTACTGTCCCTACTCTTAATTTGCTCGCTACAGATTTGAAGTGCAACTTTACAAGAAGAAACCTACATAGCCCATGAGCATAGATCTGCCTGAAGGGATTTTGTTGGCATACTCACATTCCGTCTGCCTTGGCGGTAATCTTGTTGACGATTTCGTCCTCAAGATCCCTATTGTCAGCACACATTTGACTTAAGCGACGGCCCTGGGAAATCTGTGCACTCAAGTATTTCCTCATATCACTTTCTTGCGCTCGAACCTCAAACTGAACGGCGTTGAGAAAGCTACTTTCCATTGGTCGAGACGTGAGAAGTAAGCTGACAGGGGTCCCTAAGTTCTGCATCTGTTTGATCTGTTTGAGAAGGGATTCTTTGACGCCATCGTTTTCACATCCATTCAGGGCATCAATGACGACGTAGACAATGCGAAAAGAGGAGATTGTACAAACGAGACACTTGGATAGATCGACGAGGCTTGGCTGCGTATTTAAGTATTTATGTGACTTGTACAGTGCACGAATCTCCTCAGGTATGGGGAGTTGCTGTTCGAGTAGTTGCTGAACAATGCTACCCAACAACTGGCGAGTAGTCTGGGATTCCCTCTCAGCGTAGACGCAGTACAGAAATGCCACCCCTACACTGGAGGAAGGAAAGGCTTTGATGAGGGTGCGGATGACGACGGAGCTGATGGACGTTAGCACCAGTCCGAGAAAAAATTAGAAATGAAGCACTTACGCAAGAGTAGTCTTCCCGTTTCCAGCTAGCCCGAGTTGGTGAGTACTTGGTCGACTTCAGACTGTCAATGTCACCACTTACGAGATCCAACACACCATAAATTCTGGTTCCTCCCGTCACGCCAGTGAGAATTTCTGGCTTTTCGGGAAAACCTCGCCTGTGCCCTCTTGATAGCGTTCCAGGATGTCATAGTGTTTCTCTCGCATGTTTAATCTGGAGAGCCATCGAAAAATTCCAGCGTCTTCGTCATTGCTAGAACTATGTTTTAGTGCCTCAACGTCCGTTTGTATCCTAGATATGCTGTCTTGAACTGCTAATCGTCAGATTACCCCTACGGTCTTAGCTCAGAGACGCCGACACGACTAACCACTGCAAAGTTGGTCGGCTATTCTTTTTTCTGCCTCAACCTTACTCAGAGCTATTCTGGCAAGAAGATCTTTTGCATAGGCAGTGGCGGCCATTGTGGCATATCCCTGCCACTCGTCGTTCTTGTGTGTGTCGAAGTAGTCGCAAATGCCGCGGATGATCAGACAGGGAAGGTGGTTCACCAGCCCAGCTGCTTCCATCTCAAAGCATAAGACACCCATCTCAGCAGCAAGTTTATCCCTAATTAGGGTATCCTTCATTAACTGATTTGCTGAGGCAACCAGACCGTAATGTATCGCCGGGTTATTCTCATATGCAGTGCGTGGGGTTCGCAATACCAGCCTCGAGGAATCGTTCCCGCACACCTCCGCACACCTCGCGATGTCAGCCACTGGATGTACAAAATCAGAGACATATAGCATGTCGGTACTTGCATCTGGTCGACTATATCTTTTCTGTAACCGTGGCTGCCTCTCAAGAACGTGGGCAATATCCGATTCAAGTCTGTGGCCATCACTCTCGTGGACGCCTCTAATTTGAGTTATTGCTGTGCGTAAGATAGTTGGGGCCTGGTTGAGAGATCTTGTGATCTTAAAGCTTTGATCCTGGATAGCTTCACCAGAGTCGTACTGAAATACACCACCCATCCCCTTTCGAGGGGCGCTGACCACAATGTCGCCTAACCGAATATCATGCTCGCGGCTTGGCGCCCCGCCGCCAATGCCAACCATGAGACCGAATCTGATATTGTAGAAGGTATGCATCATGTCCCTTGCAACACTTGTAGCGGTAGACTGTCCATATTCCCCGTCAGGTAAGACAGCAATAACAACATTATGGGGGCCGATTTTGCCCAATGTGTAAGTATTATTGTCATTGGCCGACACAACTACCGAGTCTTCGTGTAGCTCGTCGAGAAATGCTCGTGCGGCAATGTACTCGGTCCATATGACGCAGATCCAGCCGATGGTGTAGTTTTCCGGGTTAGGCATGCTAAATCATGCAAAGTTTGAAACATGAGGTGCTCATTGAACGGCCCGAGCCGGGTTAGAGGGCCTTGAGCCTCTTGATGCACGCCAGGGCCCGTAAAAGCTTGCAGAGCCAGGATCAATCCTCAAAAGATTATGTTTGGCACTAAGAGCCCGAATGCAAAGCGGCTGAAGAAAATAGCATGTCCGATGAGAGCATCAAGATGAGGAGGAGTTTGGCACGAAGTGAGGCTTACGAGCTGAGGCGACTCACGTGCATGGCTGGAAGTCGATGCAGGCATAGCAACCGTCGTTCTCTCACGACCAAGGCGTGTCTGATGTCTGGTTACAGTATCGAGCAATTGTCACCCTCGTTCAGCGGATCATCCAGGAGTCTTGGCTCAATTTCGATATTTCCTGGCGGAGTGGCCGTTGGCGGCTGCTTTGGTACGGGCATCGTCGATAGTTCCACACTTAGCCGCTCAGTAGCTTGGTAGTCGGCAGCCAGCCGTCGCTCTCAGGTGTGGGAGTCTGTCCAATGTGCCTACCTAGGTACGTATTTCCCCACCAGTCATATCCACCATACAAGGCCAACAATCACGTGCCTTCGCGTTGACAAAGCTTACTGCGAAGAACGTGTACGAAGTATCATTCTGCTTCACTGGCGAAAAATAGTGCGCAATCGTAAAGAAAGTGACCAGCGCTCGTATTTCTGGCCCAATATGGCGACAGTAGGCCCGGATCCCCCACAATGAATGTCATGAGGATCGACTTGAGGTGCCGAATTTCTGACTAGTGCAGTAGCACGGTGTACCACGGGTTTATCAGCCACGGAGTGAAAAGCAACGGCTGCAAGACCTTTCAAAGATCCAAGAATACCGGTATCTTGAAGCACAAATACGCACGTGTGTTGCATCAGGCATCTACGACTCCCAGCTCTTCCAGCTCACCACAAGCATACTCTCTTTAAACCCCGAGTACTATACGATATGGAATATCCGTCGCCGTTGCTTACTCTCCAGCTTGCTGTCTAAACAGGTCGACCAAAATACTTCCCATGCCTCATCGAAGTTGATTAACGCTTGTCAGCGTGACCCAGATGCAGACAAATGCATCCTTGAATCTGAGCTTACCTTTCTCATACCCCTTCTCAAGAGGGCGCCGAAGTGCTATTGGATCTGGGAGTACCGGCAGTGGATTCTAACACAAACGAATCTTCGACTGCCTGTTCCGGTTGCACGCAATATCTGGGAATTAGAACTCGGTCTTACATCTGGAATGCTCGGCAAGGATCATCGCAATTTCCACACTTGGGGCTACAGGAGGTTCGTGGTAGCACAGCTTGAAAGCCACGAGCTAGGTGGGAGAAGTTTGGCCGAGGAAGAATTCGCATACACAGATAAGATTCTTCTTCTCAACCTATCAAACTTCTCTGCTTGGCACACTCGCGGCCAAGTGCTGCTAAGAATTGTGGAAGAGCAAGACTCTGATGACGAGGCACGGGCGGCTTTGTTACAGAGGGAGCTTCGCACTATCTGGGAGGGTCTCAATATCAGCCCAGAAGACCAGAGTCTGTGGTATTATCATCGATTCTTAATATCGCAAATCACCGACAGCGGGAGAAAAAGGACAATTGCGCCGTCTTTGACCATCGATGAGAGAACTACGTATATGAGACGTGAAATAGCGGAGGTTGAGGATCTCCTAGGCGATTACGCTGACATTTGTCTAGTCTATGAGGCTCTGTTGGAGTATACATTCGAATTAGAACGTCTAGAAGAGCGCACAGCACGAGATGGTAAAGAGCAAACTCGTTTGTTGACTTGGATTGCGAAGTTGCAAGCTCTCGATCCTATGCGCACGGGCAGGTGGAAGGATATGGAAAGGCAGGTCAAGGGTATATAAACCACCGACCCGTCCGCGTGCCAAAATAGTACACACGATTCACAGTCAAGTTTCTTCCCCTCCACTGACGGACAGTATGTCAAGCTGTGTCACTCAGAGAAAGGGGATATGACCATATGCAATACCTTCTATAAATATCACAACTTGTGGTGGTCTACATCTCCATGACTCTCTACTGTGACGAGATTTTCCTCATTGCTACTACACCTGACTGTTGATTGAAGAAGTTGCTACAAAAAGACAGTCCTTCATGACATATATGCCAATTAAACCCCTGGTCATTTGAGAAAAATGGAAAAAAATACAACAGCCGGTGTTCGCTGGTCGTCAGCGACCCAAGTACTAATCTGCCGGTTGATAGCTTATCTATGGGAGAGCGGACGGGATCCCGAGCTTTCTACCACCTATGGTCATATGTGAAAGCAAGAAAAGATAATTATAATTATATTCGAAGTCAGAAGAGCTTGCGAAATCGTGAGTTTGTTGCAAGTTCTGGTGGTGGTGTTGCGGTTTGTAGTGGTTGCAACCACTACATATGCACGTTGGCGATATATCCCTGTCGCTGACACTCCCATTGGCAGGGCTGGCTCGTGGCTGTCCCGATTGCCATCTATTTGTGCGACCTCATCTGCGACCTGGTCCAGGATCAGGCTGAGACAGGAGCCAATGAACGATTTGCTCAGAACATGCGGCTGGTCTTATTGTGTCGCTGCAGGTACTTGGTGAGACAATTATATTTGGTATATGCAGGCATATTGATGGAAGTACGTGGTTGGGGTTAAGATATGGCGCTGTGCGGTGACGAAGCCCAGACCTGTCCAGTAACGAAATACAACGGCCGTCAAGCAGCTTCCAAACGCATCTGTTCTAATATAGGCCAAGAGAAATGAAGCTCTTCCTCATCGTGTCATTGCCCTTGAAAAGGACTTATCTTCCTCCTTCTTCGCGGAATTTTTTCTCGATGTTAGTCGTATCAAAAAATCCCTGGTCATTTTAATGTTTTGATTCTGCAAAGGTCCGTGTAAGTGCTCTCAAGCAATTAGCATTGCGTACAGTCAACTTTGATCATTCACTTTCTATCATTACAGCACGGTTCAAGTTGTACCAAAAATGAAACGAATATAATGTTTGCATAAAATATGTACAATGGGAACTGAGCTGAACTATCTAAAGATGCTTTTGCAATACTCAAGAGCCGTCTCAAAGTTGTTTGCCATGCTGTGACCACCAACGGACTGAGCGGAGCAGCAACTAGCACAGGGGAATGAGCCTAGAACTCTGGGCCATCAGAGGGACCTGAAGGACCTGAACTGCCGAAACCACCCTCAACCAAGTTGGAGCCTAGGTCCACTGGAAGCTCCGAGCCAGGAGAGAACTCAGGGCCCTTTCCGCCTGTAGCAGGATCAGGGGCTTACGCCGGGTCCAGTGCCAGAACCGTTCCCCGGGACTTGCTGTCCACCCTTGCCCTTTCCAGCAGGGCGGCATTTGCTTCCCGGCGCGGGACCAGTCTGGCCTGGGTTTTGTCCCCCTTCGACAGGTGGTGGCACGGCGATGGGGATGGGTGATGGCTGCGGACCCTTTCCATTTCCATTCCCGTTTGGACCGCCGACGAGAACAGGCCCTCCGCCCTTGATGGGCCCTGAACCTGAACCGCCGCCGCCGCCCACAGGCACTGGCCGCAAGCTTCCGCCGCCATTGTTGCCACCAAAAATTGGAATCTAGCCGCCGCCTCCTCCGTTGATGGGATTGGGGTTGGGAATTGGAATGGGAATGGGATTTCCCTGACCGCCGCCTTGGATGGGATCCAAACCACCACCGCCGCCTCCATTATTACCACCGTTGTTGCCTCCGCCGTTACCACCATTACCAGGCGTGATGGGCAAGAAACCACCTCCCGCAGAAGACTTCAGCTGCTGCTGAGAACATTTAGCCGCTGCAGCAGAGGCAAACAGCGCCCACGTGTCCGCATGCTTCATGTTCTGCTCCGCGGTGAGTCCCAGGACAGCTTTCATGCCATATCCAATATCGGTCGTACGCTCAATGACGTGAGTCAGCTCGTGGATCAGAACACCACCGGAGCTGAGATAGCCGCAGGTAGACTCGGGGAGACCATTGAAGAACGGAGAGCAGAGTTGTACAGTGTTGCCTCCAACCTGTGCCCAAGCAGTTGCTCCGTCGCACGAGTGGACGACCTGCTGGCATGTTATCGAGACTCGGCCGCCGTTGGACGTACTGCACTCCTCGGCGATCTGGCCCAGCGTCTGGGCCACGTGGGATCTCGCGCTCTGATCGGTCGTCTTGAAAAAGAACTCGAATAGCCCGTCGGATGTATCCTGCGCGACCTTTTGTCCCGCTTGTGCCATAGGGGCGCAGTCGGACAATGCCTTCTGAATAGCCTGGGCATTCTGGCAGTCCTGCTGGATCGCGGCACGTTTGATGAAGGGAAGGTTCTCCGTCCCGTCGACAGCCATGTCACGGAATACAACAGGCAAGTCACCCTCAGAACGACCAACCAGTTGCTGCTCAGTCATCCGGTCATGAAGAGAACCTCCTGCCTGCGACTTGCCCACGGCTCTTGCATGGCAGCTCCCGCACGCATCGGCTGCCGCCCAGATAAAAGCAGCAGATATTAGGACCTGCCTCATCATGCTGTTGGTAAGAGACCGGCTCCAAAATTTACAAGAAGAGATGAAGAAACAAGAAGAGAACGAATGAAATTGAAAGAGAAGGAAAGAAAGTTGCTTGCCTAGTGACATGTAGTTTGACGGGACGATGAGCCCTGCTTTATACAGTTAAGCTTAAAACATGGTGATCTACGCCTGTTTGTTTGCCAGCCACGAACTTGCTCAAGGCTGACACCAAACGAGAAGGTACATCTGACTCAACCAATGTCGTGATTTTTATGGGAGTTTCAGATACATTCGGACAAGACTAACGTCCCTTGTCTGCTTCGGCTCATGCGGCTCGAGGCTAAGCTTAATCCTACATCGGCACATCGCACACATGAGACGGCAAAAGAGGGGAAACTGATGACAACACTGCCTTTTTTGCAATATTTGGACACGCGATAGGCTGCGGCTGTTTCATCTGGATGAACCCTGGCAATATACCGGGTTTAGATGACCTGGATGTGGGGATGCCTCGTGTAAGCGAACGCTGTCCGAAGTTCCGCAAGTTTCAAGTAGAGCAGTTTCGTCGGATTTATTAAATCTGCGGGGCCTATTGACAAGCAGTTCACCTGTACAGCATGGAGTAGTTTACGAGGGCAGAGGCTATGTTGACAAGTTGTCGCCTCGAGTCAATCGGCATTTCCTCGCAAGCTCTAGTCAGAGCAGAGGTGGATATCCCGTCGACTGACAAGTGCGACGAATCCCTGGCCACGATCCACGGGAAGTCGAAAACGGGAAGTTGTGTTTCGGGAATAATCTGCGATTTCCGACGCAACTAAAAATCACCTCGTCCAAAATTGTACACAGTCTGTTAGGGCTTCATCCTACTAAACCTGTTATGCACAAAATGAGCTACAGGGCATCGCTTGGCCCAAAGACAGGACACAAGTTAGTAGACTGCAAACATCAGAGTTAACGTGCATAGCGACGCATAAGTGAACGCCCTTCAAACAGTCGCCATCAATACGAGCCAAGTCGACTCATCTTAGCAGACACAACCACCTTATAATGCGTTGAAACAGCACCCCGTTCGTGATCCACGGCCAGGTTGTTGATCTTCGAAGCCCGCTCGGCCCATGACTCGAGGTGCCAGGAGCCGGGTGCCAGACGCTGGGGCCGACTCTTGAGTGGCGCCGCGCATAAACAAGCGCAGAATCCTTTATCCTGGTGGCTATAATATGGGGGCTCGGAACATTACCGTGGGAATCAGTTGTTTCGGCTTCCAACAGTGGTACGATGCCCACGATTCGGCGCTGCATTAGGAAGGCGCGAGGTGAAGTTTGGTAGATTAGGGATGATGAAGAAATGATCTGGAGCCGTTTCACGAGATGTTGTTTTCTTTGGCTATGCAGGTTGCCTGCTTGTCGAAACGCATGCCAGATACAGCATGCGTGCATCACGGCGGTCCTGGAAATTTGCCGATTTGCTTTTTCTTCTTGGCGAGCTATACTTCTTATTTTCAAGGAAATATATCCACAGACCAGTCGCATTCGCGGCCATGGCATTTGGAGTAGGTCAGACCCGAGGCTGTCAGACGATTAAATTGATGGGTTGGGGGTTCAGCGCAAACAAAGTCAGAATCGGGCACACAATGGTCCCTGAGTTGTGGCTGTCACTATACTTGATCCGCTGCCAATATTAAATGTCGATGTATCACGTCCGGGAGCACAGAGGACGTTGACAACAATAAATAAATAAATCCCGGAGTATCCCATCCGCGTCGAATCAAGAGCGCACCCCAAGTCCCGACAACTCTCTCTGTGAAGATGCGCAATCGTGGCTCGTCTGCTATAAATGCGATTATCAATCCTCAATCAGTCCAACGGCTATCCCATCACATGCCCACCACCACCACACAAAGGGGGCCACGACCAAACTAGTCCAGAAACCAAGACAAGAGCCCCAAAATGGCCGACAAACCCGGCCAATTGCCATGACGCCCGTCCCCTATTCCAGCCAAGTCCCAAGATAGTCAATAGCGTCCTCACTAACGCTGCATGGCTTTCTCTAAATGGGCGACGACAATCAATATTTCGACCCGGAAAATCCACAGCCAGGCACCTCTCAGCCACCGACTCCATCGCTATCTCGAATTCCCCCTATTTGATGGCAATCGGCACGGAGCTTTTCTTATTGCGAGAGCGCAATGCCGAGGGTGGCAACAATTTTGGTAGTGTCGAGGCGTTCATTCGCTCGACATGCGTGTCTTGCATTTTTTATCGATTTCTATCGAGCGGCTGCAATTCGATCTCCTGGAGTAACTGATTGAGCTTCAAGGAGCACTGATCGGCGTGGAAAGGGGCTTGTGCACTGGATAATACGAGCGAAGTTCGATTGCAATTCTTGAGCAGGTGCTTTCTTCAGGGACGTCGATGCTCGCGTGACTGCGTATCAGCATGCACCTTGAGATATCCAGACCAGGTATCGAGTAGAATCAGCCAAAATTATCGACGAAGAACCAAACAGAAGCATCGACGGCTTGTGTTATACGAACTCAGCCCAAAACCCGGTAGAGCACGTCAAACAACAAAGTGATTCTGTCCAAAAATCATCAACCATGACAGTCATCAACCATGACAGTCATCACCCGCCTCCCTCCCAAGCCGCAAATCCTCGTCACCGGCGGCGCAGGCTTCATCGGGTCCAACCTCGTCGACGCTCTCCTCGCAGAAGGCCACTGGCGAGTAACAGTGCTAGACAACTTCGACGATTTCTATTCACCCGCCATCAAGCGCGCCAACGTAGCGCCGCACCTCGCCAATCCCGATTTCCGGCTCTACGAGGCAGACATTCGCGACGTGTCCAGCCTGCGAACCATTTTCTCAGAGAATCAAATCTCGGCTATCGTACATCTTGCCTCCCGCGCGGGCGTGCGACAGTCTCTCACACATCCGGCTTCGTATATTGACACCAATGTCACAGGTACGCTAAACCTGCTCGATTGCGCGGGACTTTCACGTACCGCACTTTGTATTCGGCTCCTCATCAAGCGTGTACGGCCTCAATGCCCGTGTCCCATTTTCAGAGGACGACAAGACCGCGCAGCCCATCTCGCCGTACGCTGCATCAAAGACAGCCGCAGAAGTACTCTGCCACACGTACGCTCATCTATACAACATCCGTTTCATCTGTCTGCGGTTCTTCACCGTATATGGTCCCCGTCAACGTCCGGATCTGGCCATTCATAAATTCACAAAGTTGATCCACGAGGGACAACCGATCCCTGTGTTCGGAGATGACTCGACTCGTCGCGATTATACGTTCGTCGATGATATCATACAAGGTGTTCGAGCGGCGATTGACTACCGCGCATCCATGTACGAGGTGTTCAATCTTGGCGAGTCACAAACGATTGAGCTGCGAGAATTGATCAGCCTAATTGAGAAGGGACTGGGTCGAACAGCTATTCTTGATCGACGGCCCGCGCAGGCTGGTGATATGGCGGCTACGTTTGCGGATGTGTCCAAGGCGAATCGTCTACTGGGGTATAAGCCCACGACGACGATTTGCGATGGCATTCCAGAGTTCATTCGGTGGTTCTTAGCGCACGAGGTTCAACGTAAAATCATGTAAACTTTTTACTTCTAGATGCGTTATATGTACATATACCTTATAGACAATAGACGAAGTCATTCTACAAGCGTGAGCATAATATTAATCTAATTTTGCTCTAATGGTCCCCCTTCGTCGCGAAAGACTTCATCCCACCAGTGTTGGCCTGGTTCACGAGCTTCCTCATTGGGGAAACGACACACATCCTGGAACGGCATCGTCGCTAAAGGAGCGTGGGCTGATTCTCCCATCAACCGTGGTCGTTTATCCGCGTGCTCGGCCGGCGGGGTCCAGTATTTGATGTCAGTGCTGTTGTCCACTTCGATTGACGCCAATGGAGCGGTCTGATCGGACGTCGCGAGGCGCATGGCAAGGTGTCGCAGTTGCGAATGAAACCAAGGCTTATCCCACCACGACACACGTCTTTCCTTGAAGCCATTGTGGTGTACTATGACAGGGACGGATTCGGTAAAGAAGTCGGCGTATAGTGACATTTCTCCCCAGTCTGGCGACTCGATTATTCCCGTTAGCGGATTTTGAGTCGTTTTGATGTCCTCAGGAATGCCCTTGAGCCGGACTGGTGATATGCCCAGCGCAGCGGAGTGTTGGTCGATAACGGTCTGGTTGTTCAAAAGAACAAAAGCTCCATCGAAGAGTCCGTCTTCTGTATCCGTCCAGAATGTCTGGATGGACAGTTCCTGGTTGTAGTCGAGGCCGAAATGGTACTCGAAATCGCGATCCATCAAACCCTTGGCGTCGGTGTCGTCAATCACCGAGTTTTTAGCCCTTCGCCACTGTCGCCACACCTCCTGCTCGCCTAGTACCTCACCGGGGATGCCCTGCTCACTGAAGAGATGGACGCCTTGACCAATTCCGGCTTCCATCTTTCTGAGAAGCACGGCGGAATAATCGTCTCATGTCCCCTGCCGGACCCAAGTACACGCCCCCGTTGATGTACTTGGGCCGATGATCTCGGTGCTTCGTTGCATTCTTCTCGGTTTCTGGGCCGTAAAGATCTGCTCTCAATGGGCTGTCCGGTAATCTTTCGCAATGCATGTTGGAGCCAGAGTCGGGCTGCGGGTGACAATTCTTCCCGGATGCTGCAATTACGGTCTGTTGCATGGGCATGGGCTCTTTACTGTTCCACTGCTGGCGAAGTCTGTCGTTGGCTCTCTTGTTAATGTCGTAGTACCGCTTGAGGAGGATCTCAACTGGCAACTGGAACCAGACATCGTAAGCATCGACCATGAGCACGAGATTATCATCTTCGAGCTTCTCATCTGGATGTGCGTCGGGATGCATTGCCGCATCAAGGTATTTGACGAATCCCGGGATTTTGGGAAGATTTGCGCCGCCTTCCCATTTCGTGATGGCATGAAAGTTGATGCCCCAATTGATGATGATCGGGCTGGGGTAACCGAGAGCCAGCGCCGTCACAATGGTCTTGCAGAGATCCGGGTTTGGTGACGTTGCAGGAATGAGCAAGACAAGGCGACGGTCTCTGCGCAGCTCCTGCACTGGTTCCGGCGGAGGATCCGGATCTTGTTTCTCGACGGGCTCTATATGCTTCTCAGGCTCTGGTTGCGCGTTTACCGGTGACCTTGTGCTTTCAGGGACATGAATCTGAGACGTAGTTTGGATAACGATTGGAGAGATAGTCTGGGACGCAGCCTGAGTGCTTAGGTGAGGTTCAGCATCCGACGTCTTGTTGTTGTGCTCATTTTCCAACCCCAGAGTCTGATTGTTGAACTCCTGTCCTAGGTCCGACGTCTGATTATTCTGTTGATGCTCCAAAGTCTGTAAATCAATGCGTGATCTTGGGTACGAATACAGGACCAAAAGTGAAAAGAAAAAAAGTGATAAAGATGATGGATGCTCGAGAAAGTTTCCGCACGTCCAACGAAACGGACGATTTCAGCAGCTGATACTGCGCATCGTAGTGGCTGTTCTTCCAACGCCGTATCGTCTCCGATACCACGCGTTGGAGAGGGCTCATTTTCGGTGATCCATGTCACGCCGTGTAACCGTGAAGATGCAAGACGAGCAAGTCAAGGTGCCAGATCCAGATCTTTTTCAGTAGCGCCCGCAGAGACAAGATGCAGATGCCCCGTCCTGTCAGCTAGGGCGAGAAAAGTCGTGGCATCAGATGCATGTGCTCCGGTGTCTGGTCCAGCTGGTCTCGATCGAAATAGGGGCCGTCCAGGGTCTGATGGCGCTAACGGGTGCCACCTCGCCACGCATCTGCAGGCGGAAAGGGGCACTGACCCAGCAAAACGACTGCTGTGCATCAACGCATCAGCAGTGGGGCAGATAAATTGACGCCACAATCATGACAATTGCTCTCAGCCTCGGTGTAGAACACCAAAGACTCTGACCCCAAAATTTGGATCTCTACGCACATTCCACGACTGATCACTCTCTTGGTCTTGCATTTCCAGTCAATGAAAAAGTTTAACAAAAGACAGAGACATGGTATCAATAGACGAACGAATTTATTAATACTAGACAGTGATGTTTCTAAAGCATTGCTTTCCCGAGTGCGGCCCAACTTGGCATCCGCAATGTCCGATCCAACGCTCCCTCCTATCGCCGTTCTCTACCCATTCAAGTTCCAGCTAAAGGCGGGATACTTGGTCCAGTCGATGGCAGACACGTTCTTGTAGCAAGCAGACGACTGAGCGAACTCGTGGCTGGCAAGAGCTCCCTTAGGCAGATCGTTGAGCTTCGTGCACTGTGGCAGCAGACGAACAGGAGCGCAATTCTCCGGAATGACACCAGCGTCGTTGTTCGGGTTGAGAAATTGCTTGAGTACGTTAAACTTCTTGTCGCCATAGTATGGAACTGCCTCACTGCAGACAGCCAACTTGTCCAAGTTGAGGAAAGCATATTCGAAAGGTGGTTTGGAGATGCCAATGCCACGCTGACCAGGACCAGCATCAAGGCGAAAAGTCGAAACATCCTTAGTGCCTTCGTCTAAGCGGACCGTGATGCCGTAGGGAGTCGCAGGTGTGCCTCCATCCGAGAGGATTTCTGGAGAGCCGTATGCAATTTCTTTTTCGGTGCTGTTTTGGTAGAAAATGCGGGCATTCTGCGCGGTGCCAGCGCCGATGAGGTTTTGGGGTGGTCCAATATGGATGCTGCTCACGTATTTGCCATGAACGGGCTCAGCGAGATCGCGAGAAAGATCCGTGACGTTGAAAACCAGGTGGAAGTCCTTCGACTTTGACTTCTTGGGATATTCAGACCGGTCTGTCAAGGGAACAGCCACGGCGAGGGCCGCGAGGCTGAGTGCATTAATGATATTGATGCTGCAACGCATGCTGAAAGCTTTTGCAGTAAGTACGATAAGTTAATAAAGTGTGAAAATGATCTTGACGAGACCCGGTGCCGCTTGTTGGGTTGTGTAATGTGTTCAGTTGCAAATATGAGCTTGGTCGGCAGAATCTAGTCACTTCTTATACTCGAGAGCGTGTCGGCGGATGTTGTGGTAATCGAAGTTCAACAAGTTCGTTACGACGGAGAATCTCGTATTTGTTGTCTCAAATGGTCGAGTTACTGCCGCGCCTTCCTTGACTCGGCCGTGGCATCCCAAAGTTCGTCATTGACGAGGTTAGAGTAAGCGGCAGTGGAGGGCGCGATTCCCAAAGAGGAGACAATTCGAGAGGGCAAGTAATGTCAAGCAGCCGCATCCGACTTGGCGCGCATCTAACTACACGGAGGTAATCCGGATTTATATCTGATCCGGACCCTAATTCTAGGATGATGGCCGGATGGTTTTTGCAATCTCGAGGTTGAGTGCCTTGCGTCGCAACGCTAGTCAGGGAAAGCGGAGCTTTGCCTGAG
>AFRD01000309.1:0-41093 GCA_000222875.2 Periglandula ipomoeae IasaF13
CAGAAGATAAAAACACCACATCAGGAGCTCGAGACTCTTTTCAAATAGACCGTCATTATATGCATAACACACTGTAACCGCTCTTCACACTAAGCAGCAACTTCACCATGTCTAGAACTCCATCAAATCCTCATCTCTCTCCCTCTTGACTCGCACATCTCTCTCATCCTTCATGATCCCATTCACAAAGGATCTGAAGTAATCAACGTACGGCTTCAGGCTTGTCTTCTCCCAATCAGAAATGCCCTTGCCCTTATCAGCATCTTCACCCTCATTGTCCTCCTTCCACGCATCAATCTCGCCCAGCAGCTCCTGTACGGTAGGCACGGCTAGTGGATCAAAGTCCTCGAGCTCCTTGATGTCAATTGGTACACACACGCGGCCTGTGCCGGGGTGCACTACGAAAGGGCTCTTGAGCAAATGGTTCAACTTCTTGCTGACTTCGATATCGAGACGAGGGTAGGTGTATTCGAGCACGATATCTTGCTTAGCCTCGAGGAGTGCACGCGCATCCAGGCTTTTACTGGCGCCGGTCTTGGCGACGGCGTCGATGTCGGCCCATTTTGATGTTGAGGCTCTTCCGGGAGCAGCGTCCCATTTTCGGCGCAAAGACTCGTTTAGATTTCGGTCTGGAAGCAGTTGGAGGAGCTTTTCAAATCTCTCTTCTGTGCCCCATGGGTCTTGTACTTCGAGCACGTCTTCTTGGAAATGTGTTTTGAGAATGTCAAGACTTCGTCTGTGAGAGTAATTAGCATCAGTGTCATACCCAAGCTTTAGGGGCTTTGTTTCGAGTCGAGGGATAAGTGACTTACGCAAGATGAGGGTGCAACGGCCGACGGACGTTGACCTTTTTACCACTCTGTGCGCCACCCTTGATCACCTCGAGATACCCAGCAATCGCTTTCCTCTTTTGGTCGTCCAGGCTGCGCACTTTCTTATCGCACACCCAAGCGTGGACACCACGTCTTCCAGAGTACACCCACATGATGTGCTTGAAGCCAAAGTCTTCGCGCAGCGCCACATCGACCACCTTGATGGCCATGGTCATGAATCTCCAGCACTTGTTGCAGATGTTTGCCTTGTTGCAACATGTTCGGATGTCGTCATAGTCTGTCAAATCGATATCGAAGCACAATTCTTTGGCAAGTGGCTTGAAGGCGGAAGAGTTACGCAGCGTCTTGCGGTCGCGCGGATTGGTGCTGTAAACGGGGCCGATTTCGAAACGCGAGGGCATCAGACGAAGAACATCTTTTCGGAGGCTTTTCGGAGGCATATTGCGTCAGTCAAGACTTCATTTGTGGTCGAAGCTGAGTGGAAGGTTGGAATGCGCATAGAGTGCACAGTCACATTACATACAGATCAGCCGTGGCAAAGGATTGATATCGGAGGTAGGCATCGTTCTGCAGAGTGAATGCGAATTCTCGATTTCCAAAATCATTCGTCGGCGTAGGACTATGATTGAGCCACTGGAAGAGTTGGCGCCACGGGAACAACCGTTGATAGAAACTTCGCATCACTTCCGGGTCTGATGCCTTCATGGCAGAGGTGTCTCTGCATTTCGTGTTAGGAGACAGAAAACCTGATCATATATCGAGAATGTATTTTGAGGAAACCAGTTCCCTGGGAATTGGCAACTCACATCGATGATGCTATTCTGGCTGGCGGGCTAGACGGTTGCTGTTTAACCGGCGCAGAGCTGGGGAATTCCTCATCCGAGTCGTCTTCGTCAAAAAGCTCCGTCAACTTGACATTCTTGCTGGAGTTTCCGTTCTTATTCGTTGTTTCCAACTTCATATCGACGTCGTCGTCCTCTGTCGCACGGTCTACGCCGTTGAGAATTCCAGCATCGTCCATGTGTTCGTCCTTAACGGCGCCTTGGGACGACATGGCCTCGGCGGGGATTGAATGTGGCATTGGCAGCTGCAGAGTTTGGTCGTAGTCCGATCTGATTTCGAGACGATGCAATACGAGATGTTTGGACGACAAAATCTGCACGGCAGGCGGCGAAGGGTATTACTTGGGCTGTGTCGATGCAATTGCGCCGAGCGTTGGTGGGAGAGGTTCTGGTGGCAGACGCGTTTCGACGCGTTCTGGTGCTGGTGGTTTGGAGGGGCCAGCACGCATCACGCGTAAATTGGTGCATGCCCGCTGGTTGGCACAGTCTGGTCCAGCCAGTCTGGTGTCATCAGTCCACAGCGCTGCAGTTGCTGTTTGCGCCGGAGCCGTCAACTACGACTGGCGCCGTCGGTCTGCGCGCAGAATGCCCTGTAAGCATTTCTCGTAGGTGCATTCTAACAGTCTGCTCAACAGTGCTTGCTTCATGCTGAACCATCCCATTGCCATATCCAACACCGATATCTACACGAGCATTCGCCCACAGCTCACGCACCTCCCTCTCGTCAAGTTTCACCTCTTTTATCCAAATGATCGGCATAGACATGTCCAGTGGCTTTGAAAGAACAGCGAGTCCCCTTCACGTCCTTGTCAACCCCAGATATTAGTCAATCTGTAGACACCCGCCTGCATCACAGGTCAAGCCACCCAAGAATCCAACATAAGTCCAGACCCGTCATGCCATGAATCCCCCAAGCCCTAGCGCAAAGTCGAGACCCAGCCGCACGACCAAGGGTAGCAAGCTCAAGCGAGCAGCAAGACGTCATTGGCAAGAGAGCTCAACGGGATTCCGTTATGGACTCGGCGTCGTCCCCAAGCTCTGCCTTGTGCAACTATCTGCGGAAGCGCGTGCGTGCATTATTTGCGACTTCCCCCCTGGACGGCCTCGCTTGAGCCCCCAAATTCGCCGAAATAGATGCTCCATGGCATGGCAACCTTTGTGAACAGCTGAAAAGGGGAATCACCGTCAATCTCAGCGCTATTTTAGCAGTCATCGTCCGTATGTCCATCCTCCTGTCTCGTATAATTAACCGTATTTCTTGTGCCCGGGCAGAACCCTCCCTTTCCGCCGACATTTTCAACAAGTAAAAGCTCCCTCCCCAACAGCAATCGTACCACGTCACGAAGCACAAAACGTCCCAGCTAGACACCATCAATCCATGCCATCTGCCGTCCATTCTGGAACGGATCGCGGAGCGTCCCAGCTCCCTTTTCACCCTCCCACTAGAAACATCGAAGCATTTGGACCTTCGACCGCGGCCGCCGCAGACGTCACAGAGTGCCCCCTTCTGGGATCAGATTAAGAAAAAAGGTTACTGGGGTGGGCTGGGTTCCCGCCAGCTAAAGCACTTTCTCGGCGAACTTATTCACTGGGTAAGCCAGCCGTGGTCGGAAGGCAGACCTGCATGTCATGGCTTGATGAAACACGGCCTAGACTCTTTTGCTGCAGAATATGTGGCGGCGACCGGCTTATCTTTATTAAACGTTTGGCTACTATTATAACTGAACTGACGACTATCTGAATAATTAAGTTTCAAGTTTGCTTGGCTTGGCTGTTTGTCATGTCATGGCATGTTGGAAAGATGGTAAGCTGTTTGCTTTTACCTGTTCGTCATTTATGACAAAAGGGCGGGCCCGGGCATAAGGTACCAGACAACCACCCCGGAACGTTGGGGCCAGTCGGGGTCTCATGATTCAGGATCAATCACCACCCGAGTACGGCGCAGTAACATGGTGGTATTCTATTATGACTGCTCCCTGTCATTATGTAGTATATACATCCTGCACAGTACGGCACCTGAGCGAATCACCCTCTCGGCCGGTAATAACGAGGCCCACGCATGGTGTCTGATCCCCTTTTTTTCGTTTCGTATGATATCGATATCTCGTCCAACCTGCTTGGCCGCTGGGCCCCCCCGAGTCTCCAACAGACCCCGCCTGCGCGCCGGTCCAGACCGTGATGGACTCCAGCCCGGAGGCGGGGTCCCGGGCAGGCACATACAGTCAGTGTACATAACCTGTAAGCGCCACCACCTTCAACATTCGTGGTTATATCAGTGCTTTCCGTCCCCATCCACATCATCCCTCATTGCGCCGTGGACTGAGCTTTGTAATCTTCCGAGCTTGAGATATCTATTTCCGTCCTTGGGGCTGCATAGCCGCCTCTTCCGAGCGCTTCTTGTCCTCTTACGTGTTCGATCTCAACCTGCCTTTCTACGGTTTCCCGAGCTCTTTCAAGCTCACAACCCAACCTCATCATGTTGGGGAGACCTTGGTCCACGCGCACGATGAATTTCGGCTCGACCTGAACAATGGCGCGGATCTTGCTTCGTGCGCATGGATGAAGGTAAGACACGAGTCTATCAGCGGCTTTGAGCTCAAGCCAAAATCTTTGTTTTAATATTGACGCAAAAAGTGCATGCAGGTCTTTTCAAAAGAAATCGCTTTCCACGCGGTATCCTGGTTCGCCTGCGACGGCATCATCTAATAATGACTCTCATTTCCCAGGGCTTCCAGGGATACGGCCGGTTAAATCATTGAACGAGTCCGAACGTATCAAACATATTCAAGCGCCGCACCAAATCAACCAATATCCCTCCCCCGACAACGTGCATACGAATCGGCCACATATTAAGCTCCAGAGGAGCACCCATTCCCGCCCCGATCCCCTCGTACTTCTTGCAACCCACCTCGATGGGAGTCTCGGGAATAGCAAATTGAGTATTTGCGTCCGTCAACAAGCAGATAGCATTCGGATTTCGCAACCCGTCTCAGTTTCCAGGTCGCCGAATCCGAGTCACGTAACGAGAGACGAAGGCGACCATCACTGTCCTTGCAGAAGCGCACTCTTGGTAGGCGCGTCCATCTCAACCATAGTTGGACTGGGCCGCGTTGAGTCTCTGTCGCTTTTCGGGCGGGCTGTCATGATCCGAAGGGAAATTCGATCGACCCATGCTATACTGATTGCCATTGTTCATCATTCCGTTCCACTGGTCAACGTTGCCTTGATTCAGATGACTAGGGGACCAACCCGAGTTGTTTCCCCCGGGCGATGTCGACTCGAACTTCAGAGAAGCTGGCGCACCCATATTATACGGCACGTGGCTCACCATGAAACCCGACTCATCGGAATGCTCGAGCGGATTCTTCAAGAGATGAGCAAGATTCGTCTTGATGGACTTGAGCATTCCCTCCTTGGTGAAAGGCTTCGCGAGCACTCCATTCATACCTGTAAAAGGTGGCTGTTAGCAGGCCGACATCACAGCACATAGTCCGAGTCAGCTGTCTCACCATGTTCAAAATATCCATTCACTTCGTCTGGTCTGATGTTGGATGTCATGGCAATGATAGGCGTGGAGGGGCAGTGTTGGCGAATGTACATGGTCGCGGAAACGCCGTCAAGTCGTGGCATGATGATATCCATGAACATCAAGTCGAAGTGGTCGCGTCCGACATTGCTGACCCGCGTGTAGGCATCTGCACCATTTTGCTACAAAGTTGTTAGTTACCTGCGCTTTTCACGAGGATTATCACAGGGGATCGATATGCTTGGGGATCGCCGCAAATTGCCGACTTACAGCATGCTCAACATCACAACCCATCGATTTCAGAAACTTGATACCAATCTTGGCGCAAGTCGGGTCATCCTCGACCAGAAAGACACGGGGTTTCTTGGGATCCCAGAGCGGTAGAGATCGATCTATTCCTGCAGTATTAGCAGCTGTTGTTGCTGCAATCGGAGCAGGTGCCGAGACTGCCGTTTCTGCCGACATGGTTGTGCTGGGGGTGCCCTCGTTGGGGATCGCAAAGGGAATTTTGTGAATATGATCAGAAGCAAAGGGATCTATTCCCACAGTTTGGCCCACAGGATAGACAGGATATCGACTCAGATCTGTCATAGGGTCATGCAGAAGCGGCATGGAGACCGGCGTGATCATTGCAGCGGAGTCGGAGGGGGCTGCGTACATGTCATGAAGCCTTTCCAGCTCTCTATCCGACACGGTGTCAGGAGCGACGCTGGACAAGAGTTCGCGAGCTCTGCGCAGTTCTGGTACGCTGTCATCTGCATCACCATTCGAGTTCATCGACTGCCCCATCATGCCTCTGTTGCGGCCGTCATACGGGGACAGGTGGTTCAGCATCTCATGTTGAGCTTGCTTCTGGGCATTGACCATCTTCTGCAAGGTCATGACTTCATTCACCAGCAAGCGGTTGGTCTGGGAAACCTCGGCAAACAGTTCCTGAAGCTGCTGGACTTGCTGCTGTGTAGCGGTCAGTTGCTCCGAAATGACGCTGACATGTTGGCTAGTGGTGAAATCCTCTGTGACCTGAGGTTTCCTGGGTGCTGGTGTCTTGCGTCGAATATTATCCAAGCCATCCTTGCTATCAGCACGGAAGTACGGATGTTTGAATTCAAGGACCTTGAAGGCGGGTACAGGTTAGCGCTGGCAATGGATCAATGGTTTCAATACTTCGCGCGCGTCTTCTACCTACATTGCCACCTGGATTCGACGATTCGCTGTCGCTAGACGGCTTCACCTTGTGGAAGTCGTATTTATTTAGTTGCCGAATAAAGCTTGACATGTTGCTGTGCTTGAAATGTTTGGGAAGAATGGAACGCGTGAATTTCTCGCCCTGGTGTGAATGGAGACGATGGTCAGCGCATCATGCAGCTTACACATGAGAACGACTACAGGTAGGAGCGAGCATATACCTCCACCACGACGAATGTGTCGCCGTCTTTTCCCCATCGAGCTACGTCCTGATGTGTGGGATCCTCCAACATGCTGATTGTCTGCGGTCAGTGAAAGCGCTAGATGATCGGGTCGGAACACCATAAGTACCGGAACAGCTTGCGAACCTATATCAGGACGAATAGTTAGCGACGTTTCGAAACGAACCACTCAGTTACAGTTTCTGCTGCGGAAGACTCACGAATTCGCTGGCATTGTTACTGCCGCCGGTAGCGGCTGCTACCTCGGCTCCTGACATGATCGGATTGCGATTGCGTTTCCCTCCAAGAAATACAGAGCGCAGCGAAAGGAACCGGTAGGCCAGCAAGAGGAGAAGTGCAGTAGCCCTGATCTGCACCAAATGCAACGGAAGAATTCCTTCCTCCTTTCCTTTGTTGTTGCAGCGTGCTTGCCTTGCGCCCGACAGAGACAAGAAGCGGCAATACCCAGATGGATTTCCGTCGACGGCGATCGTACGTCGCCGGGGATGGTCGGTTACAGCTCCACCGCAGTGTCCGTGTCGGCGGCTCGGATGTGCGCAATGTAGGTCGCAGGCAGGTAAACGAATGTGAGTCGCGAGCGAAGCCGTCAGGCGATGAATTGACGATGTCAAAGTCTGGTTTGGCGGCGGAGAAAAGGTCAAAATGCCGTTTCCTGGACTAGTTCAGGATGTAGAAAAGGACGACGGGAGGATGGCTCGTAGTAGTAGTGTGGGCCGTGGCATAGGAGACGGACAACGAACGGATCAGGTGAATGACGGCAGCCGGTCGTGGGCAGGGGATCAGCACGACGGCGGCAGGAGCACCCAGCACCTGGGCAGTGCGCGGAATGGGGCACCAAGCTGGAGCTGAGCTGGGCACAGAAGAGAAGAGACTGGAGAGGAGGGCCGAACCATGGAAGACACCACTACAGCAGACTGGCGGGCTGGTTGGCGGAATGGAGACGCTGGGGCTCTGTAACGGCGGCCGACCCAGGCTAAGCACCGCGATTGGCACTCCAGGTGCTGGCTGTCCGAGTGGGCTCGACTGGCGGACTCTGATGGCTGGCTCTTGCCGTCAACAGGCACACTGGTATTCCCTTTAATGCCTTGATGTATTGTGTACGAAGCAGCATGTCGACTGGAGCAAGTTCTAGATGCAGTAACGGCGTCTTTACTACATTGCCCAGTGTATAATATGCCCTTCCTCCTCTTCTAAGGTCTGCAGTCATCCTGTGAACAACACGCAATTCTCCTTCCCAATTCTCCGAACAGCCCTACCCACGCCGACGGGTTATCGTCGAGCCCTGCCAACTTCCATCGACAATAATAGATTCGCCAGATCAGATCAAACCGCCCAATGTGCTTCCCAGAACGGTGCGGAGCTGGCTTCGGAGAGACAACTTCCGTCGACTCGGGTGGGCTCCTAGGATTGTAGAAATACGAATGAGAATTTTCCTTCAGTCGCTCTTGTTCCCAAAATGAGTAGCCAATTGCCCATCACTCTGAATCTCCTACATTCGTTTTGTGCTGGAGGCGCGGATCGTCCGACGCTAGCCCGTCGACAATGCAGAGATTGAATTGGTGCCTGCAACTTGCGCGCCTCGCTTGGGCTTAGGTCAAGCATTAGTAGGCGTCTAGTATTTCCGTACAGCCATGCGTACACCACAGACAGCTTAGGATTCGGGGGCTACCAAACTCGTACAAAGAGGGCTTGAACGGCTGCGAGGCACCAAAGCAATGCCAAAGTACCACGGATGGTACGAACATGACGGAGAATTCCGCACGTTGGACCAACAGAAACCTTGAGTCGTTGATCCCACTTGAGACGATGACTATCTGAGAAGGTCGGCCTTGACAGAATTGCAGATCAAGGCACCATGAGCATAGGACAGAAACCGCCAGGTTACATCCGGATTAGTGCGAGGCTGTCGACGTGCCTTTACAGGGCAGGATGACATAATGGAGAGATTTTTTAGGCTAATATCTGAATTCATTGAGCTATTGAGGGACTCGCCAGCCGGAAGAGA
The DNA here is from genome assembly GCA_000222875.2 of Periglandula ipomoeae IasaF13. Classification (NCBI taxonomy): domain Eukaryota; kingdom Fungi; phylum Ascomycota; class Sordariomycetes; order Hypocreales; family Clavicipitaceae; genus Periglandula; species Periglandula ipomoeae. Next base: position 8,634 of record AFRD01000309.1, read on the forward strand.
AACCGTTTCGTTTTATTACTCGAGAAATACATTTGCTGTGATGTTTGGATGGCGACGGATCCCCGGCACGGATTGGCAGGCAGCATATATTAGTATATAGTTGCAGCCGGCCGATGTGACAGAGATGCTGGCCTTCTTGGCAGATTGCTCTGCCAGGCCGTGGAGTTCAAGATGCGCGCTAGACGGAGTGCCGCAAGAATGAAAAAGGCTCACAATGATTCTTTTTGGTTTAGTCGAATATCTTGGTACGCAGCGTGGTGGGTGCGGGCTACCCAGCACCGTTCTGGTTGGTCAGGAATTATTAGCACTGCAGCACAAATGCAGAGGGGGAGGAGGGGCTTGGGCGACAGCACGGCGAGCGGCTGCATCTAGCGTCGCAATCAACCCCGAAAGGAATCACCAGGTGGATGAGCCGAGTTCAACGGTTCTTACACATCCTCGCTGCAAAGTGGACAGGTGCATCCAGCTGACAGTTGCAATCCCAACGATCTGGTCTTGAGGATATGCTGCGGCTGATGCCACATGATAATCTATTACGCACGGTGCTGCCGGACGAACGAAGAACTCTGTTGTCCATCCAGAACTGGTGCCGTCGAGGATGAAAACCGATGGAGGCATGCAACCATTTTTTTCCGTCTACGACCAGGTTTCATGGGGCCTTGACAATGCTCGAGCAGGGCTGCTGCCGTCCTCCAGGCAGGCACATGGGTGGTGCTATTATTTGGACGTTGAGCAAGCGTGAATCAGTCTGGCCGCGCATTAACCTGTCGGCCTCCTGGCATCTCAGCAAATTCTTCCAGACGAGAAGGGCATCTTTAGGTGCCCGAGGTTCCCGGACGGCCAGGATCTCCTTTGCACAGTAGACGGATGGTTGGTGAGAGCTCCCGTCCGTCTTTGTCTTATCTTTGTCTTGCCTTGTCCCGAGGGCATATCATCTCAGAGCAAGTACAGGGTCCATTGGCGCAGGAAGTGAGAACGACGCTCATCGCCCGCCAACAAGCACCAAAGGGAGTAATTGAGATCGATGTGTCCAAATCTCAGGAGGCAACATTGAATACATGAACGGATTCTGTGGTTCCATCGTCTGCGACGCGACGGACGAGATCCCCACACAGCCAACTCCCGAGGTGTAGGTATGTGGGAGCATTGTCTTCGTTGAGTTCCGATAGCCCTGTACAACGAATCTCATGCCCCATGTGACTCAAGATTTCCTTTCGATCCCATCGGATGCGCCCCGTCCAATCCGCAAAGCCAGCGCAGCATTAAGCATACATGCTCCGTAAGACATCAATTGATACTCCAATGCGCAAACACTTCCAACCCGTGGTTCTTTCACTGTGCGTGCGCCCACTTGCCTGATTCTATCCCGTAGCTTATCATCGGCTCATCCGAATGTTGAGTGCTTGGCCGTTCATATCAAGTCGATTCTTGCGCTTTGGCCAGGAGTTGCAACACATTGCACACTCATGCCTCAAAATCGCTCTCCAAGTCTGCTTCAATCGTGCTGCTGAGTGCATTCCGCCGGAATGTCGCCATTTGCTCTGGTATTTCACTCCCCCTCCCCGGTCCTTACCCTAACGACAACACCAATGCTATGCGACGAAGGTTTCTGCGCACAACATAGAACCATTGAAAGCTCTCCGGTATTCGATCAGCTGCGAAAAGTCGGCATGGCCCTGTACCACAGCCTCAATCCGCTTGAAAATCCTCTCCCACCTCCCGCATCCCGCATCCGCGGATACTACCTGCAAGGAGTTTTGCAAGGAGTTTGGTGCAAACAAAACAAGCCTTTTTCCCAATCATTTGACGGCCAGGGGTCTTATCCCATGAATCTGGTCAGGGGGTTCACCGTCTCCGTACGCACAATCGACAGTATCCGATTTCCATTCCAAATTTGGGACCGTTGTTCATATTACCCAGGTATCAATTTTTAGTGATTCAATTGCACGGCAAGTAAGGGACGGGGTTTGGGTGCACAACTTGACGGAGAGCATAGGAAAAGCAAGACAACCCACGTTTCTAGTGTTCCCCAAGTCAGTCAAGCCTAGCCACATCGCCGTCCCATTGCGACCAATACCTTTAAATCAAATCTGAGCCAAAACGATAAACACGATAAAAAACCCCTTGGCTTCCGGGAATGCGTGTATGGGTGCCAATCTGCGGCCCGTGCAGCCCTGTGGCTTTTACTTGTGCTGAGGAGGGCTTTGCCCCTGTCACGATGTTTGGATCCTCCTCATGCTGGCGCTCGTGACAGAAAGCAGCCAGCTGAAATTCTGCCCAAGGGCTTATTTAGATTAAGATTGCTTTTGCGTCATACAAGATTCTTCTTCGTTTCGTAGTCTTCGCAGTCATGGATTACTACCTACGCAAGGAGAGCCGGGGATCGTTGCATGCCTCGTGACGGCCTTGGTTGGCCTCAGATGTGGCGGTCCAGGCCTTGGCTCTGAAGTCCTGTCCAGCTGCGTTCGTCTCAACACCGTCCCTACTTTATCACGATGCGACTTCATGCGCGCCCTAGTATCGTTGCTGGCTCCCTTTTTCAGCCATCGGTGTGAGGCACAGCTTGGCCTGATGGCTCTCCTACATATGCATGAAAGCTGGCACAGACGGTCCCGACATTCCATGTTGAACCACAGCACAAGAGTCATCGCATGTGCAAACAATATTGTTGCAACTATGTTACATCTTGATTTGCCCTCGTGTTCATTTCTCTCACCACCTGTTAACACCATATAATATCTCTACCACAGCGCCGTTCTACGCATGTCTTGTCCCACGATGGCGTTGACACCTTCGTCTCCTCTAGCCAAGCTATGCCAAATAAGGCATGTAGAATATCAAACCACAACCGTGGTTCGTTTTGAAAACACCAGGTTTTGGATCAGTAGCTGCGTGCAAATCCAACTAATTCCAACCCCATTAGATCTATTAGGTGTCACCCATTCCTGTCGGCGAATTTATTTTATTTTTCTTGGGCAAACTAGCAGGTGAGAATGTTTAAGCAGCCATTGGCAGGCCCGGACTCGTAATTGTCCGAATGCCCTCTCCAGTGAAGAATCAAAGCTTAATCATAGACGCTACATCGGCAAGAGACTAGAGAAAGCCAGAGTGGTAAACAGCTTAGGCCGCGGCCACAGGATTGAACACAGATCGTGGTCCAAAAGCCGCCCGTCTCGCTGCGTTGCAGGAGAGTGTGTTGCGCATGACAGGCACAACAGGCACAAAGGGTATCATATGGCCTCCCGCAGCGAGACCAATAGGGTTGGGTGAGTTTTTGTCCTCGCTCAAGTGTCAATTCTTCTTCCCACCTCTCCTTGGTTCATCGGCTTTAAATCCCTTTTGTTCAAGGCTGCATGCAAGACGCTATTGACGCCTCCAACCCATTGCACATGCAGTCGTCTAACCAGAATCGGCGCCAAACAAAAGGGTCAGGTCAGCCACATTACTTACCGAGCAAGGTGGGAAGCTTGCGTCTCATGAGTAGAGATTCCCTCCAAAATTTCACACACGAATCAGCGGTGCAGGCCCCTGCATGGCCTTGCTTAGATGGCGAGTCAGCGTCTCTTTGAGTGTGATGCTGTCTCGAGTGGTCACGAACTGGTTCTCCAGCACAATGACCTTCTGTAGCATTGGGAGTACTTGTTGACTCCACGACCTATTTGCGAGAGAACAAGTCAATGTGCCGACGAGTCTCAATTGTCCACACGTACATACAAGTAGGTCATCTATGAACGACCACGAATACCATATGATGTGGCCAATTGCGACGCTACCCAGCTTGAACGGGACGTGGCCTATGGAGATTGCACTGCCAAACAGACTATTGATCACTTCTGGTTGGCTTATCATGCATGCCATAATGATTGAACGCGCCGTTGTCTTAGCCTCAATCTTATACCTGCGGGCACTAACCGGGCTGGGTAGAGGGCCGTCGGTCACGATGATTGAGCCATCGATTTTATTCGAGCTTGCGGAGGTATGCGACTCTCAACTGGAACAGGCTTGTACTCACTTTTGGCATTTCACCTAACCAGCACGGCATGCAACAAATATGGCTGGGCGAATTCGTTCTAATTATAGCTTGACACCCTTGCACCTCTGTGTCCTTATTTTGCACATTGATTCTCGAACCTAGCTTTAGTTGAGATATTGTTACTTGACCTGATTTTCCAAAACATAGCAGGTAGAGATCGAAAGATATCAGCCACTGGCATCACATCTGCGAGACCGTATCCATGGGGGTTTGTTTATGCGAAACTCAAACGTCAAGGCGCCCATTCCAGACGCCACTGTAGGTAGGCAACAGGTAAAGATGACGTCCACGATGGATGTTCCGTGTCGCGTTTGAAGCTGTAGGGTAGTCTTCTGCCTTCACAACGGAAGGTGTGCCGACCGAGCTCACCGCGGTGAGAAATTTCTCGGCCGTAACCCTTGCACTGAGTCACCTAGGCACTTGGAAGTGGGCTGGGCGACAACTTCGCACCCCACGTTCTCGAGCTCTTGCAACAAACTTCCTGCTCATACCTTTGCTCTCAAGCTTTTGGCCTCACAATGTCGCAAAAGGGCAAGAATAGTGCGGGCAAAGGCAAAAAGTCTGCCAAGGCAGGCGCCGAGAGCAAAGGCGAAGATGTTCTGCAAGCAGTTGTACGTGGGATGGCGGGGTCTTTTTTTCTGACGATACAGATTGACGAAGCTAATCATCTCTTGCGCCTAGATTCTTGCCGACTCGTTCCAGGATCGATTCAGACCGTTCACGATAGATACGCCGAGAGTGAGTGCCATGCCATCGCCTGGAATATTATAGATCGTCAAAAGCGAGTTTCCTTAGCTCACCATTCATTCGTTCAACTAGTGCCTGCTCCCACTTGCCAACACCCCGCTCATCGAGTACACATTGGAATTCCTGGCGATGAACGGTGTCAACGAAGTGTACATCTACTGCGGCGCCTTCACAGACCAAGTAGAAGACTACATCAGCCATTCAAGATGGGCAACCACGTCTCGGTCCTGTCCTTTCTCAGTGGTCCAGTTTGTCCGTGTCTCTGACGCCCGATCCGTTGGTGACGTGTTGCGAGATTTGGATTCAAGAGCGTTGGTCGATGGAGATTTCCTAGTTGTCCATGGAGACCTGGTGTCAAACTTCATGCTTGATGGAATTTTGGCGGCCCATCGCAAGCGACGAGAAGCCAATGCTGCTAATATCATGACGGTTGTTCTGCGAAGTGGTGGTAATGAGGAGCATCGAACGAAAACGAACGGCATCACCCCAATTTTCGCTGTCGACGCAAAGAGCCAACGTCTTTTACACTACGACGAAATGAACCCTCTCCAGGCGGACCATTATCTCTCCCTGGATCCTGCCATCCCCGACGAACTGTCCACCGACTTCGAGGTTCGATCTGATCTGATTGACGCACACATCGATATCTGCACGCCCGAGGTCCTGGCGCTGTGGTCGGAAAGTTTCGATTACGAGCTGCCGCGAAGAAACTTTCTCCATGGAGTACTGAAGGATTGGGAACTCAATGGTAAAATGCTCTATGCCGAAATCTTGGAAGAAGGATATGCGGCTCGGGCAAGCAACCTGCAAATGTACGACTCGATAAGCCGCGACATCCTCGGAAGATGGACGTTCCCGTTCATCCCCGAGAACAACCTCGTACCGAAGCAAACGTACCAGAGACATGCCAACGGACTGGTTATGGAACACAACGCATCTCATGCGCATGATGCTCGCCTTCAGAACACCGTTGTTGGTCGAGATGCCACCATTGGATCCGGAACCAGGATTTCCAACTGCTTCATTGGAAAGGGTTGCAAGATTGGTGCGAATGTGGTCATTGAAGACTCGTATATCTGGGAAAACTCAACTATTGAGGATGGCAGTAGCATATCATATTCTGTCATCGGAGAGTCAGTCGTTATAGCCAAGAACTCTGTTCTACCCAAAGGCTCTTTAATCGGATCAAGAGTCGAGATAGACGCAAGCACCAAACTGAACGAAAACACAATTCTGTCGACCCTGACACTTTCAGGTCAACCTATCGCCAAGGACACCAAGCTGTTGGGCGAGAGCACGAATGCCGCTCAATTTGTGGACTCAGATGAGGAGGACCTCGATGAGAGAGATCCTTCACGCCTCCAGAGATCCCTTATATACTCGCTCGCCGATTTCAACATCTCTACATCATCCATATCGACGTTCGCCTCGGACTTGGACTCCGACTCCGACACAGAGCACCAATTCCTGTCATCAGAACACGGAGACTCCAAGCGATCTCGCCACTCATCCTTCGCATCCGACGACTCGACAGGAAAGCTCTCCTTCCACGCCGACGCTGTCCACGGTCTCCTGGATGCCCTCCGAGCGGATTCCGGAGACTTTGATTCAGCTAAACTCGAGTTCATGGGCTTGCGTCTTGCCAACGACGCATCTGATACTATGATGCGAAAAGCCGTAGCCATAGCATTTGCTCGACGCGCGGCCGAGCTCTTGACGCCCGAGCACGGCTCATTGGATGCCTCCAAGGCGGCCGAAAAAGCTTTGACGTCCCGTAAAGGCGCCACTACCTTCATCGAAGAAGTCGGTATTGGCGGTGAAGAGGCAGAGCAGATCGAGTTCATCCTAGTCGTGCAAAAAGCACTCCAGCACGTTAAGAACCCCGAGCAGGCCAAGCTGGGCACTTTACTGGCCGCTATGCTGCAGCAGCTGTATGCTCTCGATATCCTCAAGGAAGATGGTATTTTAGGCTGGTGGGAGGAAGAAAGGGCAGCGGAGGGTGATGCCATGGCTGCACTTAAGGAGAAGTGCAGGGTTCTGGTGGAATGGTTGGAGAATGCAGAGGAGGAAGATGACGACGAGGACAGTGATGATGAGTAGGTGTAATGGATGTGTGCTACAATCTATACCAGTCTAAGGACCGTTCAAAACAAGAAATGGAGTTCAAAAATAAAAATAAAAATAAAGTTTTGAAGTTTTTTTTGATTCTCAAATCAGTCAGTATCTGCGTCAGAATTGCAACTATCTCACGTTTCTCTCTGACATCCTGGACGTGGGAAGTCACTTGAAATTCTCAGGTATGAAAGCTGAGAATTACTTGAACGGACCAATGGCACATCTTATTTTACATTTGGAACTTATTTAAGCCACCTGCTCAGCGGTGACAGGATCTAATAACATGAAAAGGCCATATGCTCCTTACGCCAGACCGTCCCTTGTTACCCCTTTTCCCAGTTGTGAAGCTATAATTCAAGCAATGTAGCCCGTGATATGTTTTTGCATATTTAATAATAATTTTGCAAATCCGCCGTTTGAGATGGCTGTCCACCGACGGGCCTGCCAGTTCCTCGACCTCCCCGGCTATGGGAAGCTCCCCTGAGGGATGCTTTCGGTCCGGTAGGGGGAGCTTGAGGACGTTGCTGCTGATTCAAGGGTGGATAGGCGTCGTCGTAACTAACTTGCGAGCCATAGCCGCCTTGCTGATTCTTGGGTTCAACATCGTCCAGAGACCGGTAGTGGAAGTTGCCTCCTTTGCCTCTGCCACCACCACCACCTCTAGTGTTGCCGCGAAATCCTCGGCCACCGTTGCCTCTGCCTCGCGGTGGTCCGCGAGGGCCTGAGTGATAACCCCGTGATTCGTTTCGACCGCTGTATTGGCCATGCGTGTTCTTAGCCGCCCAGCCCTCGTCTCCGGCGTGTTTCCGCTTGGAAGCCTTATTCGCGAACAAGCTCTCATATTCGCCTTCTCGGGGATCTTCCTCTTCTACTTGCAGGATGACCTTCTCGCCCACTGTGGTTTCAAAGACGAATGATTGTCCGCTCGCGAGAGGCTGCCATTGAGTGATTTTACCAGCATCCGCGGGGCGAGCACCCTTCTTGAGTGCCAAAACCACCAACGGGACGGGGTTGTCCGTGTGGAATACTGCTGTTGACGGTACTGGCCGCACGCAAGCCGCCCAGATGCTGTTGTCGTAGCATGCCGTGCCGGTCGCCTCCCAGAGCATCTTGGCTCCCATGCCACCGACTTTTTCAAGGATGCTGGCAGGGCATGGTCGTGGACAGATGAGAATGTTGTTTGCATGTACTTTAAGTTCATGACTGGGCACATCGGATGGGATTTGAGCAAGTTTGAACAACTTCCTGCTGTCTTCCGTGCTGACCATGTAACTGGTGAAGAACACAGTCTTCTTGATTTGCAGCCTGTTCTGCCGTAGGTGCATGGGTTGGCGTGTGATGGCTTCATTGTGCAAGTTGATCATGTGTTGAATTTCGGCGACTTCTGTGACGGGGTCGAGCGTCGTAGAAGTGTCAGCAACTTGAATCACCTCGGCAGACAGCGGCCCGCGAGTCGGCGAGGTAGTCTGTCGTCGGTTGTACTCGTCAAAGAATTCGCGAAAGCCAGCAGTGTGTTTCGGTCGATCCTCGTAGACCCGAATCTCGGTAGCCTGGCTATATGTCTCCATGAGAGCATTGAGAAACAGTTGCTTGAAGTGCATCGTGTTCTGAAATCGCTGGTTCGTCGGGCTGACTTGAGGCTTGAGGCTGACAATGTCAAAATCAAGACCTTTGGCGGTAACCATCTTCTTGACGAGTTCCGCAAATCCCTTCTCTGATCGACCAGTCAATAAGACACAGAGAGCATCGGGCTGCTTGATGGTAAGACGAGCCAGCTCGACAACCTTCTCGTTCCACCATCCCTCCCATGCTCGAGGTTCTTTTTCTAATCCCTGGCCTGTTGCAGCAAGAATGCGGTTATCGTGCCACCAGCCTCCATTGCTGAAAGCTTCTTCGTGGCTAACAATCCTATCGTGGGTCCGTTCCAAAGTGTTGGGTCCGGCAGAGGAGTTTTGAATACTGAATAAGCACATGATTAGCTATATTTGAACGATGCAGCGACGTGCTTTGCCCATAAGAATACGTACACGTATTATCGAAGTCGTAAACGTGAAGTGCTTTGATTTTATTCACAGCTGTACATCGTAGTTAGTCGGGTAAAAGATATAAGACCATGCGCTAGCAGCATGGGAAGGGACGGTAGTTGGACGACGTGTAGCCGCGACGAGCAGACGTACCTGGGAGCGCCTTATTCAGACTTGACCATCTGCTCAGAGCAGTGATGGTATATTGCGAGCCATTGGAAGCGCCATGGTACACGCTGTAAGCCGAGGCCATGGCGCTTGACGAAGGAATAGTGCGACGCAGTTGGGCTGCGATCGTGCATGTGGAGGGAAGACGAGCATGAGATCGCAAAGCGCCTGGCTGCATGGCAAAAGCTCGCGAGTCGCAGCTGGCACGATTGGGGCAGGGATGTTCCGGCAGCCAGTGGCAGCTGCGGCACCTGTTGGACCTGCCAAGGCAGGGTTGGCGGACTGCCGACACCTGCACAGCGCCAGCGCCTGGTCGTCCACAGCGGAAGCGGAAGCGGAAGCTGTGGGCACTGGACCACAGTGCTTGTCGTCGCACTGAACAGCTCCAAGCTTGGTTCGAATCATGCATCTGCTCGCGTCCCGACACGAATCGTCCTCTCCATGCCAGAACAAAGCCAGGCCTTATCATCATTGAGGATACAGCTGATATTTCGGCGGCGCAGAGCACGAGGAGAGGGAACACGGTGCTGGCAGCAGGGAATGACAGAGTCCCGTAAGAGGCCCGGCCATTGGAGAGGAAACAACTTCCGTCATTGCAACGAGTTTGGGATTGGCGTTTTACATATCTTCGCTAGAAACCGGAGACCAAAGCGGACTGCGACCCTCACCCGCCTGTGCAGACGCTTGTTGTTCTGCCTACCCCTCACCAATAGACGGCAGCGCTCACACGACCTGTCGGCCTTTGTGGCCGAGCCCAGGGCTGCCAGTGAACGAACTATTGACTTAAGATAGCAGTTGGAGCTTGTTCGTCGGTCCATTCATCCGACGTGTTTAGTGCCACATTGCTACACAACATCTCATCAATGGCATCGTCTGCGGCTATTAGATATTTCGCGAACAAGCCCGGCTCCTCAAACTTGGGATTTGTCCAGTTGCAACTGCGCGTCAAGCCTGGATCCAGCAAGATCCGCGAAGGGATATTGTCTGTTACCAGCAGTGCAGTGGAGATCTGTGTGGCGGCTCGACCAAGACAAGGAGCAGCTAACCAGGCTGTCTTGAACGTGCTGAGCGATGCTCTTGACATCTCCAAATCGCGGTTGCACATCGTCGGTGGACTTAAATCGAAGGACAAGATTGCAACCATTGATCATGTTTCGGGCAGCGGACAAGTCTTTGCGGAAACAATCCTCGACATGCTCCACAGCGCAAGCCATGCAACTCCTCCTACCTAATGAAGCCTGGCGTCGTGGTTTTGCAAGTGCTTACTACTCTCTCTAGCACAACCAATATCTCTCCCTATACCGGATGAGTCAGTCGGCCACCACTGCATTCGACTGTCGACTTTGAATAGAAAGAAACAGTATAAAAGGCTTTGCGAATAAGAGCGAATTATAATTCTCGGTCAAAAATAAATTGAGAGCTCGACACCAGATCGTTCCCCTTTCCCCCACTGCCAGTACCATGAGTAAACCTTCATATATCATTGCGGCCGTCCAATTGGAAGATGTGCCTGAAATCGGACAGATCAGCGCGGACGCGTTCGTTGGCGACCGCCAAACTCAGATGAAAAACCTTGGAAGCAAACCGTACGATATGAAGAAAATCACCATGGACAGCTTACCGGGCTTGCTGCGCAACCCACGCGCCTTTTCCATCAAGATCACCGACGACGCTACTGGGGAAATAATGGGTTGCTGCACTTGGGGCTTCAGGGGCTTCAAGCCTGAGGACCTCCCGAAGTTGGAAGGCAAGCCGCAGCCGCTGGATGAGCCGGCAACGGCCGCGACAGGCTCAACCGAGAAGAGTGAGAACACAAAGGAGGAGAAGGCGAAGGCCTACGATGGACCCAATGGCCCAGAATCACGCCCAGAGGACGACCCTATTGCAAGGTTACAGATTCTGACCGGCAATGATATGGAAAAATGGATGGAAGAAGTCATGCCAGAAGGCGTCAGATGTCTCTACATCGTTGGTCTGACAGTATCGCCCAAGTACCAAGGTCGAGGCGTTGGGTCAGCACTCTTGCGTTGGGGCACTGGTATTTGCGAAGAACAGGGCGTGTTTGCGTGGGTACACTCATCAGAGCCTGCCTGGCAGATGTATGTCAAGAGCGGCTTCCAAATTATTCGAACACTGGACGTGGATTTAGACGAGTATGCCCCTGTGCCTCCGCCAAACGAAGGTCCAGGAGCGAAATGGGGACACTATGTCTTTCGATATATGAAATATTTTCCCGGTCAGGCTAAGCCGTAACGGGGAAAGGGAAAGTAAAGAAAGTGTAGCTCAAGCAACAACAATGAATTTTCCTTTGTAATTGACCGGATCGGTTTTTCATCCCTTTCAGATCGTGGGTGCCCCATTATCAGTCAGTGTAGGAGTAGGTGGGCCAAGCCGACGCTCCCACCAAATTTTCATTTCCCCCGTGGGTCGCGATCCTTGATAGACCACATTTGTTCGCCCACACCACAACAAATCATCATAAGCCCCGTTGGCTCAGTGGTAAAGCGTGTCACTAGTAATGACAAGATCACTGGTTCGATTCCAGTACGCGGCAGATGATCTTACTTTTGCTCGAGTCGCGTTTCATCACCAGTCGTGATGCTTGAGCGACTTTGGCTTCTTGCCAGAAGGATTGAGTGAGCTGTGGCCCCTGAGAAACCCTAGCCCCACCATTTAGTTTTATCCCCGTCCTCAGGACAAGTCTGGTATTAATAGAGATCCGAAACTCCGTGGTGCACATATCGCTGATCTTTGTGGGTTACTCAAGAGTAATTACTGGAAACGGAAATTATACATTGCTACAGTATATGAAGAATGCCGCCACAAAGCGGTCCACGTACTATTCGTTTGAAATCATTCTTTAGTCAAAGACTCTGAATATCTGTCCGTCATATATTCATCAATCGTGACTTGCCATCCCGTCTCTGCTACCTGTAATGTGTTCCATACTTTGAACGGCCTTGCACAACCTCGATGAAATGCTTGGCGTAGATCACCTCCATTCGTTCCGAGGGATGCAATTCGTCGTACCTGGAAATTTCTGATGGTCAGTACCATGAAAGATTTGTCACAAGAGTCCTAATTTCGAGAGGGAAAGAATCCACTTCGAGCAAAGTTTTACGTACCACATAAAACTCGATCTGGGCTCTTTGGAGTCAACACAACTGTCAAGACACGTGCGATATGGAGTTGTCACATTCGCCGGCTTATCCAAGTACTCGTCTGGTTTCTCAATGATATCCATCATGAGAGAATGCACATCAAAGATGGTAAAAGTTGCGCCGCGCCATCGCTGCTTCACTCTAAGATAGAACGGAGCGCCGTAGTCGTACATTGTGTTCACGCTGGTGGTGTACTCTCGGATTTTGTTGGCGTATTGTTCAATGTTGTAGGCCGTCTTGTTCCTCCAGTACTCGTGATTTCCTGTCCCTCCCTCGCCGGGGGTAGCGTACATGGGGGCGTGCTCCAAGGGTGCTTGGTTCAGCAGCACGAAATGTCTACCACCCGCCTTGTAAATGTGGTCGAAGACGTCCCATATACAGTCTAAATAGGTTGATATCGTCGTGCCCTTCTTGTTCTTGTCGCCGAGGATTCCGTCAATTCCCAGGTCATTCGTTCTGATCCAGAGGGCGTAGATGGTGTTGTCGGCCCTTCTATTTGGGTACAGGTCACGGTAGTGAATGTCCTGCTCGAAGACGGGGATCTCATATTCTAGAACCGAGGGGAATGGCGCATTGATTACGTCCAAGTTGCGAGAGTCAATATTATTGCTGCATTGCGCACCGCTCACTGCGTAATTGTAGTAGTTCGCCCCTGTCGAGTTGGCGACATATCGGTCCCATGCAGCTCCGCCGCTTGCTGTGTTGTTGCTTGGAGGCAGCATCTGGCCGATGGGGGGAGCTTTGTGGTTCTCCACGAAGTAGCGAAATCTTCCTTCATCAGTATAGCTGTCACCGAAGGTGACGAGGTTTTCTAAGTGCCCATATGTGTTGATGGATACAGGGCCGGCGGCGGCTTGAAGGGCTGCTATTAGTAGTATAACGAACATGGTCTGGCAAGCCAAGTAACCGTCTATCGCAAAGCCCCGATGAATTATGATCAAGTTCTAGAAAGTTTATAAGTCACAGACGAGATTTGATAACCGGATATCTTCTGCCCTCCAGAAAGACCAGCCTCCCTTGCTTGACGGGCTCTTCCTCTATATAAGACCAACTAGCCATGGAATAAGAAAACCTGAACTCCCCCGCTCAGTTGGTGCACCAAGCGCCCGTTCGCATTGCATTTGTACCATGACCCTATCAAACGGGCAGAAGCGTAGATAATGTTTGGTGTCATTTCTGGCCCGGTCATAGCTTTTTTTGCCCTCTTCTCTTTTTCCGGCGTGCCACCCCGCGTTTTCGGCATTGTGCACCGCAACGTTCGACGTCACGAGGTGCAGCCAGATTCGAGACACGATGTAACGCTCAAACCAGGAAGTCGGAGGGCGCGGGGAATTTGTAGAGGTCGCCGGTTCTGTGCCGAGACTTGACTGGAGCGCTTTGTAAGTGGTGAACGAGTCCAATGCACGGGCGAATCACGAATGATTCGGCTGAATATGACCGCGATGCACTGCTACACACCGAGCTGTCATATCGGCAGTGATACGGTCTCTTTGACGATGCGTGCGGGGGGTAAAGATAGGGAGTGATCGGGCGCAGCGGCTTGATCATGGGCAGGAAATCTGATCACTGCAGACACAAATTTCATGCAGTTCTGGGACCATGTGGCCCTCAATCGGGGGAACTGAAAACACAGAGTAGCATGGGTTGCTGGAGCACGACTGAAGCTATTCAATATGGCATGGTGTCACCGTCAACGTGGTTACATTGGACGCAGTTACAGTGAGCACAGGACGCGATCCCCTTAAAAACACTTTCTCATACTCCATCCATATTATAGTGCACTCGGACGACACGGAAGATAGGCATTGTTGCATTTGTGTCCGAAACATGTAAACGGTTGCACGCGTTGTGCTACCTCGTAACTGCCGATCGGCCTGTTTGTTGTGCGCTGAATCGTCGAAATGGTCAGTCTTTTATTTTGGATAGTTTCTGACACATCTAGAAGTTGTTACTGTTTATCGTTCGTAATTTGGCAGAACAGTAGTAATACTAATGTACTTCCCTCTAAACTGAGGGCGCCTTATATTTGAGCGTGGACAGGCGAAACTCCGGGGCTTGGGCCTGGGTGACCGAACCGCTGGCCCGTGCGAAAGCGCTGTGTTTAGAATAAACTTTGATGAAAAGAATGTTACATCGAGCGGTTGGATTGGTGGCCGCTGAAGTGGGACAATAGTGTCTTCCGGGGATCTAGCTTACATGAAGGGATAAACACTCTGACGGTATTTACGGCGCGAATCGATCCAATTTGTTCATGCTATGCCATTAGTATCGACGGGTTGGTTTTGCGCGGAAATTGTGGAAATTGAGGTAGATTTGCCAAAAACAATGCAGATGAAAAGCTTCTTGAGTGACGAACGTGTTGAAACTGCTCTCCGTTCCTCCCACTCCGCTGTTGTCACTTACGCACGACCCCATTCGAGAGGTTCGATCAGGTGGTAAATGACGATGGTGGTGTACGAATTGGGACTTGCATACGAAACCCAGCTGCTTCTCTTCCATAAATCTCCGGTCACTACTAAATGTTCGTGAAGCTCTAACTAGAGAAGTGATATTAATCCTCGGATCTCAGATTATCACACCCTCAACATTGAGGACTCGAAAGTAAAACCCAACACCCTGGCTGCGGGATGTGGGCTGGTAGAAGCTGGGGAGTAGCACTTATTAGGAAGCTGCACAATGATTTGTCGCAGCACACGCTCTCTCTTTGTGATTGATTTCCATCGCAGAATTTCCTTAGACAATAATCCGTGAGTCCGGCCATAATCCAATTGATCGCTCTCAACTGTGTCTCGGTGTTGAATCATGATCGCCACCAAACTCGGTTGCTGTTCCGAAATGAGGATTCAGCTTTTCGGAGGTGATCCGCGATCTTTCCGTATTGCCGAGGCGGTTAGCGGAAGACATTAGGGTGTTGGACTACCTAAGAAGCAGGCTCCAATGCTAAGAAATCACCTCCAAAAGTCAGTAGTCACGACGTTGTCTCGATTTTGATGATCTTTCTCCTACACATATTATACATCAGTGTTCTGAGAGGCATTGAACTGAATCGATTTCTCAAATAGGTATTCTGTGAAATTAATCACTCATCTCATTCTACTGAGAACCAATTGAAAGCACTGTATTTTGGTCATCAGTAACAACCATCGCCCGTGTATTGGTCTCTGACAAGCCGATGGCACCCGCTTTGAGCAAGCTCGGGAGGGTATTGTTATACCTCCGCCTTGTGTTACTAAGTACACTGCACAATTCGCCCATCAAAAGAAATCGATGCCGCAGAAAGATTACTGACATATTGATATAGCACCATGGCAGGTTTTGTACAGTGTAGTACGATCACTGGGAATCTCATACCGTCGGAAGCTGCCAGTGCAGCTGTTTCTGACATGCGCTTACCTGAAAGTGGTATTGGCTACGTTTTCTGCAAGGCAGATCCAACATCTTTTACCACCTACTAGAAAAACGTACGAGAATTGGGTGCGCGAAAAGGGAAGGGCGACAAGTGGTTCCATAGATGGCTCGCTCTTGAAGCGCGATATTGAGCCGCTGAGTGAACCTGGATCATCGCTACTATGGGTCGGGAACCGTGAAAAGGCTGACATAGTGGTTCTTTTCTTGCACGGGGGCGGATACTTTGCACCTCTACTGCCCGGCCACCTGGAATGGTGCTGGCAGACTTATGTCATGGCAGGGACGGAGGCTGGTGTTGACGTCGCGTTAGCAGTCCTCGAATACAGTCTTTCCCCCGAGGCACAATATCCAACCCAGCTACGTCAGGCGGCAAATGGCTTGCGGCACTTGCTTGAGTCGGACAGGCGATTGGAGGACATCTTCATCTGCGGAGACTCTGCAGGAGGAAATCTAGCAGCACATCTTGCGCTGCATTTATGCCACCCGAATCCTCTGATCCAGCAAATAACCACAAGGGGACAGTTGCGGGGCCTTGGCTTGGTTTCTCCCTGGCTGTCGGCGAAAACTACCGACGAATCGTTTACAACAAATGCTTCCATTGATATGCTCTCCGCTGAGACGGTGTTAAAATCGACGAGATATCTACTCGGGAGTCAGGCGACGAGCAGAGATGAAGATCGTTTTCGTGTTCTAGCGTTCGCATTTGACGCAAATGACTCGGTCATCAAGAAACTGTCTGCTGTCGTTTCGCGTATGTACATCACTGCAGGAGAGCAAGAAGTTTTTCGGGACCAGGTAGTGCGCATTACCTCGAAGATTAGGGAGTCTAATCCGGATCTTTCTGTAACGCTCGAACTACAGAGAACCATGGCACATGATTTTATACTGCTGGAGGGTCAACTTGAGCGCTATGGAGAGGGCATGGAGAACATGAAGAAGTGGTTTCTCGATACCTTGTCGGCTGATGGGCATCTGTCGCTAAGAGAATCTCATCTGTAGATTACGTCCATAAGAAATTTATGCGTGTTTTTATTCAAACATTGCTCATTTCGCTGCTGAATCTATCATAATAGCTGTCTGCTTGTTTTCGATGCGAAAATTTGCGTTTCGCGCAACATCAACCTGCTTCTTCGTGTCCTCGCCAGAGAACCAGTCCTCTTCCAACCGATCCCTCTCATAGGATTGAACAAATATGCCAAACCGAAAAGAGCTTTTACATTGAGGATCTATAGTAATTTTCCTGACTTCGCATCGAGCTTCTGTCTTCCCTGAAAGTCAACCCCCAGTCCTCGTGTGCTTGACCTCACAATAGTCCAAAGCCATTCCGGTCCGCCTTTCTGTTTGAGGGTCAGCCAATGTCTCTTTAGAATGCTTCAAGCTCCTTACCAAACTGGCAACGTATCTCATAATTCCAGGTAAGAAGATGGTCTTGCCGTAACCACCGTACAGGATCGCAACGAGTTTTTCCCCGACGGTATCTACGTGCATGAGAGGTGTGAGGAAATTCGATTGTCGGGTCTCCCCTCTAAACAACGGCGTCTGTACAAAGCTGAGTATAGCTAGAGAAAGTCGCACTCGAGGGGCTTTGTGTGTATACTGCAGTTCTAACTGAAGTGACTGTGGTCTTTTAGTAAAGAGTCTTGTCATAATAATGATGGTCAAAACGGACTTCGTGTAACGCAATCAAGCCTGCTTTTGTAGCGGCGTAGTCTGCCACTCCAGCTGGGGGTATCAATGCACTCATAGAACAAATATTGATAACGTGCCCGTGGTTTTGCTTCGCCATTTCCGGCAGAAATTCCTTCACCAAGAGAAATGGTGCCACCAGATTAGTTCTTATGGTCGTCTCAACATCTGCGTATGATCCATCGCAGACCGTAAAACCGCGGACAAGGCCAGCATTGTTGATGAGCACAGACGGCTGCCCAACATCTTTCCGAACTCTATCGCAAAACTTCTTGATTTCTGCAGAATCACTAAGATCGCACTTGTAAGAATACACAGACGAATTCTTTGGCGGCTCCCAAGACAGAAGGGCAATGTCTGCGATGATGATTTTTGTGTTGAGGTTTCGCACAAGAAGCCCTTGTGCGATACTTTGTCCGATGCCGCTGCTGCCCCCGGTAATGAGGACTATCTCACTATTCCAGTTCCAGTTTGATGGCATGGTCCAGTTGTTGTTGAACCCCCGGTTGAGGTACTTGTTGACAGTTGAAATGATACCCAACGCGACGAGCAACATGACTGCTTTCCGAAACAAGTCGGCCGTACTCGGGTCCTGTATGTCTGGAAGGCCGTGAGTTCTCCCCCAAAGCAAACCAAGCCATAGTGGTATTGTCAGATATGGATTCAATAACGATTTGTCGACGGCGCTAGCCACCACATCAATTGTGAAGCCTTCTCTTGACCACATGTTTGCGCTGGTTTTGGTAAAACAACCTTGAAAGATTCAGAATCTGATTTGACCTACTTTGAGTACTCTATAAGGCCACAATAAGTGTATATAGTACAGTGAGGTGGCCAATACTTCGGGATAAGACATATGTCGGAGACCTTCCATCAGTAAGAGTGCAAACGCCGGGTTCCGAGCGGAGCGACGGGCATACTTGGCCACTCTGAGACTCCGTCGGGCACAGCGTTGTAGTCGAGCAGATAGTAAGTCACTGCCTCATACTATTTAATTAATTCTCGCCATTTTCTTTTTTTTTTTTTTTTTTTTTTTCTAGAAGTAGCGTTTTGTTTATTGTTCAACATTTTCGTCGCCTTCCCGCGCACCCCAGCCGTTTTTGTCATATCGCAGCAGACATGGGACTTGATCAACGGAACTACAGCGAATTCGCCTGTATAGGCAGTGGATTCTCAGCAATTAGCTTGGGAGCTACTCTGAAACGATGGTATGGCATAACCGATGTCCGGTTCTTCGAAAGAAGCGCCCAGCTGGGAGGTACTTGGTACAACAACCAGTATCCTGGTATGTAGCTGATAATTGTCGCGTGCAAGGCTGAAATGCACACAGTTACTCACAAAAACATAGGATGTGCTTGTGATGTTCCTAGTGCGCTTTACAGCTACTCTTTCGAGCCAAATCCGAATTGGTCTCGAGTCCTCCCGCCTCAAAGTGAAATTTGGGAGTACCTCCATGGCGTAGCAGCAAAATACTCGCTCGTTGAGAAAATGATGTTCGGTGTCAATGTCGAGAAGTGCGAATGGATTGAATCGAAAAAGAGATGGAGGCTTCATGTTCGCCATTACAACACTAACAACGTTTTTCACCACGAATGTCGCTTCCTATTCGCAGCGGCGGGCCAGCTTGTCACACCTCGCGAATTGGATGTCTCTGGAGTTGAATCTTTTCAAGGACCAATATTTCATTCATCTAGATGGAGAAATGACGTTGACCTATTTGGGAAGAACGTGGTGCTCATTGGGAATGGCTGCACTGCGGCGCAAATCGTTCCATCGATCGTGGGCAAAACAACGCACCTTACGCAAATTATTCGCTCAAAGCACTGGATCCTTCCGTCAATTGACAGCAGCTATCCCAAGGCACTGAAGCATTTGTTCAACTATATCCCCGGCGCGAAGTCACTAGAGAGACTGATGGTGTTTTTAGCAGCAGAAAATGAGCTGCGAGGGTTTCCTATGACTGAAGCCGGTGCAAAATTTCGGCAGAGACGCCGAGTTCAGGCAGAAAATATATGAAGGAAGACGCACCAAAGAAATATCATGACATCATGATTCCGGACTTTGAGGTGGGATGCAAACGGCGGATTTTCGATTCTGGATACCTGAAGAGTACTCACGCCAAGAACTTCGACCTCACGAATCAGCGCGCGGAGGAAATTGTCCCTGGTGGCGTCAAGACAAAAGATCGAATCATCCCTGCCGACGTCATCATACTTGCGAACGGCTATCTCACCAACACCTTTCTGCATAACATTGACGTTGTTGGTCGTGGGGAAACCTTGAATGAGCACTGGGAGTCATTTGGTGGCGCAGAAGCCTACAATTGTTCCGCCCTGAATGGGTTCCCGAATTTTTTCATTTTACTCGGTGAGAACTTGTCAGAATGAACCCCTTCACAGAGTTGCAATTGACATCGTCAAAAAGGTCCTAATGCAGCCACTGGCCACACGTCTGCGATCATGGCCGCTGAGAATTCCATCAACTACGCCTTGCGGGTAATCAAACCTGTACTGGGAAGCCAGGAAGGTGTATCAGAACTGAAGAAAACGGCCGAAGAGAGCTATGTGAGCCTTATACAGACTGACCTTGAGAAGACTGTGTGGTACTCAGGTTGTTCGAGTTGGTATATCATGTATAATGAGAAACAAGGACGTCTCTGGAACGCGATGAGCTACCCTTATTCTCAAGCCCACTTTTGGTATAGAAGTGTTTTCCCAACCTGGGATGATTGGTCTTTTGAGGTAAGTAGACTTTCCAAACCTCAACCCTTACCTACCGCCGCTAGTTCAAATTGACTTACAATTGAAAATCAGAATAAGACATCTCTTTTCTCCCGCGGACTGAAGTTGGTGTTAACTGTCATGACAAAAGTCCTTGGCGTAGCGTTGGTCGGGGTCCTTCTCCGTTTATTCTGGAAATACTTAGGAGAGACTTCGCGCTCAGTACAAATCATCAAAGCGGCGGTGGAATCTAAAATGAGGCTAAAGCTTTGAATTGATTTTTATTATTTGGACTATCAGTGCTCGGGTTGTCAGGTTTACTTCTCCTTACTCTAAATCTACACAGGTATTTACAAATTTCCAAGAATTAGCTGTCGATGTGACACTGTGGCGTGATTATGGTTTCGAATCCCACTTACTACAGTTGTTAATACAATTGAACCCTCTTATGGGCAATCATAAATAATGATGCTAGTTAGATTCAGTCTTGTTAAGGTCACAATTAGAATTAGTGTTGCTTTGTAAAATCTTTTGCTCTACTGTCAAGAAGATACTTTTTTAGGAAATTGTTGTCGATTTGGGGAAGTTTTGATTGCACTAAGCGGCCACCTTTTATTCTAAACTAATACATAAACCTGCAACTATTCTCCGCGATCCGCCTGTGAGTCTTCTAGAACCCCAGCCTCTCGGGCTTGATTGACGATAATGGTTTTGTATGCTTCATTACGAACAGTCGGTTTCACCGGGAATGGCTCTGATGTAGATTCCAGGTTTAAAATCGTAGAGTTATAAGGTCCATCCTGCTCGCAAGCGTTTAGCAATCGTTCAGAGCAAGATGTGATCCTCTCGTTTTTCGAGCGAGACGTACCGCTTTGAAGTCTATGCACTGAACGAGTCGAGCAATGTTGATAAAAAGACTTCTCTGTGCGAGACGGTATCCAACACAGATTCGTCGACCGCCGCCGAATTGCCAGAGCCCATGAGCTATATCTGTTTCATGGCCATCAAGCCATCGTTCCGGCTGGAAGGTCTCAGGATTATCGCACTCCGAGCAGACGGCCACCTCATTGATCACGAATCCGGTGCCAGCTGGAAAACGATAACCCTCGAACTCGATGTCCTGTGTGGATGTGTGGTCCGGGGCCAAGAAAAAGATGGGCCTCCAACGCAGAACTTCCTTTGCCATGGCACAGATGTATCGAAGCTTTTCCATGTCTTCAAGCACTGGGAGCCTGGCCTCCGACCCGACACCACAGACCTTGTCGACTTCAGCTCTTGCCTTGCGGAAAGGTTCCGGATACTCCAACGCAGCCATAGCCATGATATTCAACGCCTCGCGAGTCGTATCGCTCCCGGCTTCGATGAGTTGCATGGCAAGATACATGCAATCTTGATCGCTACCCTTGTACTTGGTGACTTCATGCAGCAGGACTTCCCTCACAAATGATGGCGGTGCGGTACCATTGTCAACCGCTTTTCGAACTGGATCCCACCATGCGCGATAGACACCATGGTTCCAATTGCCTAGTGCCTCCCAGTGTGGTCGCCACAGGATGTGAGGCAAGTTTGCCAATTTCGGAAACCAATCAATCAAGCTGGCTCCAATGCTGCCCACAAATACGGTTACGCAATTTTGTAGGTCAGCTAGCTCTTGAGTTGACTTTGTCAGCCTCTCCCCCAAAGCTATTCTGTGAATGACCGAATTGGCGTAGCGATAATGATGCTTGTACCACTGCTGGGGCTTGAATACATATTCAGCCATCATTTGAGTGCTCTCGAGCTCCTGCCATTCACCGTACTGCTTCAGGGCGCTTCCGTTGAGTAAGCTGTGCATTACTCGTCGACGCTCGGCCCATGGTTCCTGTGGCAAGACCAGTGATTGACCATTCCTGCTGACAACGCCGCTTGATATAGGCATTGAAGATCGAGTGTTCGTGACACCGCTTCTTTTTGCGATGATTTCCGACACCACGCGGTGACTGTTCAGCAGAATCCATGTCTTTGAACCCAGATGTACAGTGGTCATTTCGCCGTACTTGGCAAGTTTGCGTAGCTGCACGAACCATAGTCAGCAACTTCATTCGGGCTTTCCAAATAATCGGCAATCAGGCAAATCTGAATACGCACAACTCTGCGTTGAGGGTCTTCTTTGACCTCTTTGAGAAACAGAAGAGATTTGAGAATTGGCAGCCCTGATGGACCAGGAGGGAGTTTCGCCGTTTGACCATTTTGACATCTTCGCCGCCCAACGGGCTTCAAAATTTCCGCCACCAAAATTATAATAACGAATAGAGACAAGAAAATTGAAGTTATCGAAAATAAGATGGGCTGATGAGCCTGAAAGCTAAGCAGCAGTTGAGTAATTTGGACCAACATGTTGTTCGTATCTGACTGTTCAGAACTTCAATACTCCTGAACGGCAGTGAAAATTGCCACAAGTAAGACTATTAATGACATATTTTCGCAATGTTTTGAAGACGTGTATTTTGCTCTGTGAGAGTTCAAGCCTGTTTGATTGGCAATTCTTTGCATGCGCTGTGTTGGATCGGGTTCCGACAGCGCAGTCAGTCGTCCCGGGTTTCCAACTTCAAAGGCGGAACTGGATCCGACGTTTGACATCACGATATTGACGGAAGACCTACCGAACGCAACCACAGGCCAGAGTTTGAGACATCCTAGATTGATTCGGCCGCCCTGGAAATGGCACTTGATAACTCATTGCTCTATTGATTTGCCGTCCAGCCGTGGTCCCCGTCTAGTCGCTTATGATTCATGTATGACTTGGACTTCTCACCGTCGCGATGGCTTCATATCCCTGTAGATCATGGGCTGTAGCGTTGCATCCAAACCAGATCTTCCTACGATTAGATATGGGCCATCACGACTTTCTACAATGGCTTGCATAGATGGACAGGCATTAGCAAGCCACGAGAAACTCATACGGGATCGACGGTGAAGGACCCTCTCTTGCATCTCGGACACAATGAGGCAGTTTAAAAAGCGAGGTGTCGTAGCAAAGAAAGTGAAAATGTCCATCTTGGAAAGTTCATGACTAACTTACTTGCTTCGGATCTTCTTGAGGATTGCAACTTTTAAATGGCACGTTTGACGCTTATCTTGGGGGCGATTGGCCTCTTCATGGGGCTTGTTCAGGGAGGAGGTCGAATCGATACTCATTTTCATGCAATCCCTCCACAGTATGTTGCTGCTCTCAGCTCGCATGGAGGCGATCCTTCGGGGTATGCGACTCCAGAGTGGTCTTTGAAGGCAGCTGTGAAGGCGATGGACGCCATCGGAACAGACTTAGGTACGATTTGCTGAGACAGTTGCCAATAGATACAGGATCACAGCTCACTGATATGACAGGATTCATGTCGGTCTCTTCACCTGGTGTGCCCATAGCAGGTACTGGCTCAGAGGCAAGAAAGCTTGCCGGAGGCCTCAACGATCAGCTGGCGAACTGCACCAGACAGGCCAACGTGAAGAACCGGCTTGGCTTTTTCGGTGTCCTGACTGACTTCCAAGATGTCAACGGCACTGTTAGCGAAATCGAATATTTATACAAAACGCAGAAGCTAGCCGTCGGCGTCACGGTTTATACGAGTTATGGTGACAAGCTTCTAGACCATCCCGACTTCAAGCCTATCTAGGCAAGTCTACAAAAGTACAAGGCTCTGGTATTCATACATTCATCTGTCCTCGATGTTACGCCTAAATACATTGGACCATCACTTCCCCAGCCTATTGTTGATTACCCACTTGCGACAACTCGTGCTGCCGTTGATCTGGTCATGACTGGAACGTTTCGTGCCGTCCCCGATGTGGACATCATCTTGTCCCATGCCGGCGGCACCATACCCTTCATTGCCTCACGTGCTATAAATGCACTGGCTTTACCTGATATCTCCAAGAATGTAAATGTCAATCTGGTCCAGGCGAAGTTAGACAGGCTGTTGGACTTCGCCAAGCATGACCATATCCTGTTCGGTTCCGACTTTCCCTACGTGCCACAGATCGGCATTGATAGTGTTGTCTTGACTTACAGGAACTTTGTCGCAACGAACCCTCGCGGCCAGGAACTTGCACCAGAGAAACTCAGAAAGAATTCTCTAGACTTGGTGAACAAGCACACGAATCGCCGATACCTTGTGTGAGCATGCACTGGGCGACACTTGATGCTTTTCCTTCTTGTTATTTTTTCCCCCTTATTTTTCTCTGTCTGTTCTAACTGCAGAGGGAATTTAATTGGGTTCAATATTTTATTAGATAGTGTTGCGCCGATTCTGGTATCCAGTGGAGAATCCTTGAAGACTGTCAGTCGTTACTGTAGGACAGACACGTGTATAACATAGGGCATCGCTTTGCATCAGTATGGAATAAAGAATCGCCACGAAGCCTGCATAAAATTAGGTTGTGAACGATCGTCATGTAGGCTGTCTGGCAGAATGCACAGTGATGAGCGGTGGCGTGACATGCCGACGTCGGAACGCGATCCGAACCAAACCTCAACCTCAGTTGCGCTCACCCCGACCAGTGCTGTCTGGCTCTTGCGCACGACGAATTGCTGCATCGAATAGACCGCGTCACCATTGATCTCCGACACAAGAGACAACATGGAAGAAACGCGGCAACGGTCTAAACGGCACAAGATTGCATTGGCATGCGAACGATGCAGAGAACGCAAGGTCTGTTGCAATGGGGCCAAGCCCATGTGCGCGAGCTGCTCTCGGCGCAAGTTGCAAACCAGCCAATGTGTCTACAACGAGAATACAGCGTAAGGATACAAAAAAAAAAATATCATGCTAGTCGGCGCTCGATTGACTCATACTTATTGCACCAGGAGCAGTGAGGGCGAAAAGGCCCTCCGAGAGCGAATTCGCCAGCTGGAAGCCGTGTGTGAGGAACACGGAATCGATCCGAACACATCAACAAGGTCGAACCCACTGCGGCCTGCAGCTGCCGGAAGCGGTCCATTCACCATTAATAGCCAAACCCGCGAGAATAATGTAGCAAGCTTGGTGGAATCGCCAGCCGTCCAACATGGCGTCTATCCGACTCCCTCCTCGGTGGCCGATCACTCGAATGGCGTCACGGCCATGGGCACAATCGAAAATGACGATGCCTTTGTCAGTCTATCAGATACGTCCCAGAACTTCTACGGCGGATCGTCTGCGGCGTTCTTCCTGCATGATGCGTGCAGTACGATGGGCCTACGGCCCAGCCAGCGATCAGGGACGAAGCCGCCAGGGACTCATCAGCAGACTGTCCCGTTCACCAAACATTCCTTCACGAATGTTGGCAATTGGAAATTGCCACCTCGTGCCCTAGCTGACCATTTATTTCAATGCTACGTCCAAAGAGTCTACTATCTTTATCCATACTTTCACCTGCCGGCATTCGAAAGTGCATACAACAACTTGTGGCAACCGGAGAATAAGTTGACGAAGACACCAGATGCTTTCAATGGTTTGGGCATAGGAAATGCAAGGAGTGGAAACGCAGACTCCATTGTGTTTCATGCTGCTCTCAACGCCATATTTGCTCTTGGTTGTCCATTTTCGGATCTGCCCGATTCAGACAAAATCACAGCATCTGAGGTCTTCTTCAATCGGGCCAAAGTTCACATGGGGATCAACCTGCTTGAAATGAATGACTTGGGAGTAGTCCAAACCCTGTTATTAGTCGCTCAGGCCCTTCAAGGTACTTCTTTTCCGAATAGATGCTGGAATGCTGTAGGCATAGCATGTCGTATCGCGTTCGCCATCGGGCTACATGTCGATCCCAAATACTCCCCGGAGGAATCTTTAGAAACGAAGATCCGGCTCTGTACCTGGCACGGATGTATCACAATGGATATGTAAGTTTCTATCACTCTAAAAAATCATTTGCTCATTATTTATAGCTGTTAACGAAATCAGCCTCGTAAGCATGACGTTCGGCCGCCCGAACATCATTCCACATTCATCAACCTTACGAACAACCAAGACCATGAACCTAGACCAGGTAGTACAAGAAGATCCCAAAGAACTCAAATTGGCGTTTCTCGCAGCCAGTACGCGGCTGAGCAAGATCGTCGAGCAGATCTTGATACACATCTACGCATCTTCAGTGCCTCATGCAAACAAGGGTCACGATGTCACAGCGGCCTCAACCAGAAGTGAAAGCTCCATGGATAGTGTTCTGCGTATTGAGGGTGAGTTGGACGAATTTGAAGCCAGCCTCCCATCTCATTTCTCGTGGTGGCACGCTGCACCTCGTGATCCCTTGCCGCCAGAAGACGAGCGTATTTTCGCGATTCAACGGAATGTATTGCACGCCAGGTAAGCTACACTGTAATGTGTATTTCGTCAACTTGCCAAGCACTTATTCGGCCGGATATTGGTAATAAACTGCAACTTGTCAGATTTGCATATGCTCGCTTGCTCTTATACCGCCAGCAATTTCTCCGCGTAGTAGCGCCGGCGTCACACGCACCGCAGATGGAAGCGCCGGCCGCGCGCACGATACAAGAGTCTTTACAGCTAGAGTGTGCCAAGAGGTGTCTTTTTGCCGCTGAAGAAATCGTTGGTCTAATATATAAAACATTCGCGTCCAAGGAAACGGGGGCATGGTGGTGGAATGGCCTCTGTAAGTTTATCATGACACATCTTGACGAGACTACGTACATCTAATTCTTGCAGATATATGCACTTCAGGGCTTATTCTAATCGTATCGCGTGGATGCTCAAAACTTAAAAACGATATTGACGCCGACGAATTCGACACACTGTGGCGCAAATGCTGTGAGATACTCGAGGCTTTGGCGTCCGTGAGTAAGTCTGCTCGCTCTTCGCTAGAGCTGCTCTCCAAGTTTCATAGCGTCGTTAATGCGCATCGCAACGGTATGTGCTTTCCAGCCTTTCTGACCCAGTTTTGGGGCATTCCTCTTTTCTGTTCGGCAAAAATACTGATATGTCGATCGATCGATCCGCTACCTTCCAATAGGCAAACTCCTGACACCGATGCAGCCCGTACGGCAAAGTTCGACTTTCCAGATGAAAATACATTTATGCAAGATATTTTGAGCATACCAGGTACATTTCATGAAAACGATGGTATTACGACTGGGCCATTCTTTTATGCTTGGGATTTCATGGACAGCTACGTAGGGAACTTGAATCCAGAGACAATATAATACAACAACATTTTGTGTTATTAAAACCGAAGCAAGTAATTGAAGGGGAGGTGATTGATTATTCTCTCAGTGATGGGAATGATCATCCAGTTGCTCCCTGGCCTGTTTTGCGTCAGCATAAAACGACCAGAAAAGGTATAGTATGGGATCACGCATACGCTTGGACAATGTTGACCTTGGATCGCTCCGCAATGACAGGGCTCACGAGAGAGCCTATGCCACGCTGTGCGAGCATGGGGAAAGCTCATCCCGCATGGCTCAAGATGACCTCAATCCGGGTACATTCCGTCATGATGCCCGAGACGAGCAAAGACATGGCAGCTCGTGTAGTTGCGAGAGGGTAATCAATGACAAGCTGCGGGAGAAAACCGCCAATCTTCTCAGGAGTTATTCGTACATGTCTAGGGTGGACGAAAACCAGCGCCGAGTGCTTGTTCAATTCATCCCAAATGGGTCTGAACGCCTCGTCGCCAACAAGCTTGTCGCCGTACGACGTCATGATAACAACTCCATTTGCCCTCTTCTCAGTTTCGAAGATCGATTTGATCTCTGAGATGGTTCCTTCGATATCATTGAAGTCGGGCAAACTGGCAAAGAAGCCGAATCGGCCTGGCCGTTGCTGACAGACAGCCCAAACTTCTTCATTAAGAGCTCTCGCGAGATGCCTGCCTTTCTCCGTGGGTCCGAGAATCGCTGGTCCAGGAGCTGTGACAGACAGAACTGAGAACGACGCTCCGATCGTGTCACTGAAGCGGACACATTCTTCGAGCGTCCAGCTCGGAGTCTCCCACCCAGAAGGGTCTCCCACCCAGAAGGGTCTCCCACCCAGAAGGGTCTCCCACCCAGAAGGGTCGCCCCCGCATTCATCTATTGCCTTGATATAGCTCGGCGGTAGCACATGTATACTGCAATTATTGATTAGTTCTGCGATCGGCACTCAATCATGGAATCTCTATAAATACTGTGTGTCGATGCGAGACGTGTTCGCACTTGCAGTTACTAAGCGTGTTGCTGCTCCGGCTACAGATTCAAGAATCATGGTCTGTTGTAAGCCTTTATGTCAATTGATGCCAAGAAAATATGCCAAGCAAGCGATTGGTGACGATGTAAGATATGGTCTTCTAGTATTCGCCCCGGCTTCACCGGGTCTTTTTTCTGCAAACATGGTGAGAGGTAACACTTACGACAATGTTCAATACCATTCCGGATTGGTTCTAAAAGAGTGAGTGAGCTCGATGTGCCGTGAAAAATTCCCGGTGCCAGAATGGGGAGTTCATATACTCCGACGATCTAAGTGGCGTTTTGAGTCTTGGTCAATGTTCGGGAAGCGCGGATCCATCAAACGATTGGGCTCGGGATGCTTCCGAGTCGAGCGGCTGGTCGTCACCGGAAGAAAAGCCATATCTCATTTAACGATTCTGCTTCGGAAGTCAATAGGAATTTGAGATCGGTATTGGTCTCCTTCCGGGCGGCCTCAATTATTTAAGTGCAGCTCAGAATATCTGGGCGAGGTGGAACACCATCATCTCACAACGAATGCATCACCCCGCCGCAGATACACCACGAAACATGACACAAGAAACGAAAGTTGACGTACTAATCTGCGGCAGCGGCTCTGCAGGGCTATGCGCCGCCGTCTGGCTTGCGCGTACCGGCATCGACTATCGCATAATAGAGCGCCGGGACGGCCCTCTACAACTGGGCCAGGCAGACGGCGTTCAGGCTCGCACCGTTGAGATCTTTGAGAGCTTCGGCATCGAGGGCGCCTTGCTGGAGGAATCATACCATGTCCTTGAGTTGGCATTTTGGTCGCCAGACGGTCAAGGAGGGATTCAAAACTCGCACTATGCACCTGATCTCATGCCAGGCCTGAGCCACCAGCCGCACGTAATCTTGAATCAGGCACAGATTAATATGCTGATGATTGAAGATATCCGGAAATCGTTGAAAGGCGAAGACAGGATAGAATACGGCCAGGACATTCGGAATGTCACAGTCGACAAGGAGACCGTGGCTGACCCGGATGCCTATTGTACGACGGTGACGAGTGTAAAGGACGGCCAGGAGTGCATCTTTCGAGCAAAATATGTGCTGGTAAGTATTGATTGAGTCTCTCACCATCCGCTGACTACGACGCTTTTGCATTCAGTTAATATGTGCAGGGATGTGACGGAGCTCATAGCACGGTGCGAAGGTCA
Source organism: Periglandula ipomoeae IasaF13 (assembly GCA_000222875.2). NCBI lineage: Eukaryota > Fungi > Ascomycota > Sordariomycetes > Hypocreales > Clavicipitaceae > Periglandula > Periglandula ipomoeae. Next base: position 38,068 of record AFRD01000309.1, read on the forward strand.
TTGGGGATCAAAATGGAAGGTGATAGCACGGATGTCATGTGGGGTGTAATGGACATCTATGTTCGTTCCGACTTCCCTGATATCCGCAAAAAGTCAATCATAAACTCCGACTGTGGGAACTTGATCATCATACCTCGTGAAGGAGATTCCCTTGTCCGCTTCTACCTTGAGCTACACGACTTGGGCAAGGAGAAGATACCCTTTGAGAGGCTTGTGGAGCAAGCAGCCCAGATCTTTCATCCTTACACATTCGAGATCGTTGAGACGGTCTGGTGGTCAACTTATTCAATCGGCCCACGCCTCGCGGATTCCTTTAGCGTCGCTGACAGGGTATTTCTGACTGGCGACGCATGTCACACTCACTCTCCCAAGGCAGGACAGGGCATGAATGTTAGTCTTCAAGACGGCCATAACCTGGGATGGAAGCTCGCCGCGGTTCTGAATGGACGGGCCTCACGATCCATTCTGGAGACTTATGTGCTGGAGCGACAACAGACCGCTGCTGACCTTATCAACTTCGACAGAAAGTTCACGCAGCTATTTTCGTCCAAACACAGAAAGGAGAACGGGATTTCAGCAGCTGACTTCGAGGCGGGCTTCATCCAGGCAGGTCGGTACACGGCGGGCCAAGCCACGAAGTACAAGGAGTCACTTACACAAGCGACTGGGTCCACAAACCTCGAAAGTTTGGTCCTGAAGCTCGGTATGCGCTTTCCGACAGCCTATGTTGTGCGTCTGTCCGATGCACGTTCAATGCAACTAGTCCGTGCAATGCCTGCCAATGGTCGCTGGCACATTGTGGTATTTGGTGGAGATATTTGCGAGAAGCAATCTTCTGCCAGACTTAAAAGGGTACAACCATTTCCATAAACATTATTAATAGCTCACTAACACAACGACAGGTCTCTCAAGAATTGGAGTCGTTGGTTCAGCGCTTCAGTCCTGCGGGCGTCGATCCGGACGCCGTATTCAACATTCTTCTTGTATTGTCATCTCGCCGAGTAAAAGTCAAAATGGACCAAATACCGGAAGTATTTTTGCCTGTGACTGGGAGATGGAGGATCAAAAGTAGGCATTCAAAAATTGTCTCTCATTTTGCGTCGCACACAATTAACCCATATTTGCGCCAGCCTTGCACAAGGTGTTTTTCGACGACGAAAGCTACGATCGAGGTCATGGGCAGGCTTACAAGCATTTTGGGATTGAGCCATCGAGTGGCTGCGCAGTGATTGTTCGACCTGACCAATGTAAGTTGCCCCAAACAGATGTGGTAGGGATCATGCTGATCACATCTCCAGACGTTGCAAAGATCGGTACCTTGGAAGAGGTAGGCTCCTTTCAAGATTTCTTCGGGGTATTCATGTTGAGCAAGAACGCGAACGGCACCTCAGCTACAGGAGGATGATATCGTCTGTGATCAGACGATCAGCATCGGGTTTCTTTCAATTTGATAAAAGCGAAAGTCACACTACATCATCTGATCATCGCCCCATCGTGGATCGGGCGGTATTGCTAGCCTAATCAGCTACGCTTGAGCTATGCCAGAAAAGCAAACCGAATTTCCCATGTATTTTATCAGCTTTTTACGACAATTTATAGTCAACTCAGTGAAAAAACTTAAAACATCCGACCAACATCTGCAAGATGTTGAGCCTGCCAGAATGAACGAAGGCTGGCCCAATGTACCACAGCTTATGAAGGGCGGCCGATGCGTCGCCAGCCGTCAATGCCAAACTACGGAGGGTGAATACTGTCCATAACGATCTGGTACCCATTTTCTTTTGAACAGTAGTGAACTGTATTTTCTTTTTGTAAAAGCCTCAATATAGCCGCCTCAACTTTTATCCAAGAAGCTGTTCTCACCGTGAAGAACTGGATGAATTATGTCACGCATACAGCATCCCCCTGCTCGACCTCTCTGACTGAGACAAAGAAATCTTCTTGAAGGAAAGCTGACACAAACTCATTGCAGAAATAACGTTGTTTGGTATCCCTGGAGCAGAGCATCAAGCCGCGATTTCTGACTCCGGACGGGGCGGCCGCCTAGGGTCCACTCCCCCAAGCCCGATGCTAGATCTGGAAAGCAAGAACCCCTGGGCCGCATCACATCCCTTGCGGGGTGTGTTTCCAATATCTGGGACTATTCTGGTCGAGTCCCTTGATCGGCTGAGGGGCTTAGCTATGAGCTGTGACGTGTTGCAATGGCGCTTGACGTGATCTGCCCCGCCTGGAGCTTCCAGGGACGCCAGTGCCTGGCCAGAGAAAGTATATAAAGCTTGTGTTCGTTGCGTCGCCCTTGTTCTTAAATCTTTCGTCTTTAATCAAACCTACTGCAATCAAAGTATCATTATCATATCATTATCCTTCACACAATGGGCTGGTTCGACGGTGAGCAGCACCCCCAATAAGCTTAAAGCTTCAAGTTCATTCTCTATAAGAGGATGGCCATATTCTTGCAGTCAGAGCTGACGGCCAAGCAGACAATTCCGATCAGGCTCAGGCCTACGAGCAGGTCACTGAGCGCCCTCACGAAGCCAAGTGGTCCCACGAACTTATTGGTGGTGCCGCTGCTTTCGAGGCCGCCAAAGCCTACGAAGACCACGTCGCCCGCAATGGTGAGAACCGAATCACCTGGAAATACAAATCCCGCATAGATCACTATGCTAACATCTTGCAAGGCCACCCTGATGACCATGCCACGGCCAAGGAGATCCTGGCTGGCGCCATCGGCTTCTTCGTCGACCGCGAGGTAGAGACTAAGGGACTGGACTTCATTGACCGAGAGAAAGCCAAGCGACATGCTCAGCAGCAGGCCGAGGAGGGCTTTGCCAGCGAGGGTCGATGGTAGATGCTACAGAAAAATATACGCAGCTACTTGAATGAATAAATAAGATACCAATTGCCCACCCAGATGCCAGAAAATCGTGAAGTTACCGTATACTGTAGAATGACGGCCAGCCATTTCTTCGTCGCATGTTCCTCGTCAATCGGCCGCCTCTCGCGCCTCGTCAACGTGCTGTCTAGCA
>AFRD01000308.1:0-41190 GCA_000222875.2 Periglandula ipomoeae IasaF13
AGTCCTTCTCGCCTCGTTCCCGCCTGGGCTCCGAAATCTGGTTTCCAGTAGCCTCTTCGTGCAAAGCTAATCTCTCTATGCGAGCGACAATCCGGATGCCAATATTCTTCACTATTGCCCAGCGGCCACATGACGGTGAGCAGAATTTCGTCTGCCGCACAAAGATCCGGCTTCCTCCATGTGGTCCAAGCAAGCCGCTTCTTCAGCGCTGCCAGAGATTCTTGGGCAACCTGCAACTGCCTGGGCCTACTCGTGCTTGTTGAGTTCCCATTGACAGTTTCGTAGGCTTCGAAGAGAGTGCGACAAATATCCGCCATCACGGTTTGAAATGCTGTATGAATAAGCTCATCCTCTAAATGCCATGATCCACGATGAGTGTACGCCGGCAACATATAATGGTGCCGGCATAGCCGCAGTGATTCAGCTGTCTGGTTATGGCTCGAGCTGCCATGCGCAGATATATCCCCTGGTTGCGCTGGCGCATTTACATAAGTCTGTGTTATTACTTCCAACTCCTTCTTGACTAGTTCAAATGGCTGCTTTGCGTCAGCTAGTAGTGCCAATCTCCGCGCATACCTCGAAACGATCATGTCCGCAACAGCTTGCCAGTGAACGGTGAACCTCCTTGGTTTGGTAGCAACATGTTGGAGGTAAGCTTTGATGTCCTTCAGCTCATCGAGGCTTGCAGCAGCGAGACGTGGAAGATCCGGCCGCTCTGGATTGGTATTGGAGGTGTTGACAGAGAAGAAATAGCCAGACACCATAGATGAGAAGTCAAGCTTGGTTCTCTCGCCGCCGATCCCATCGTATCTCTCCGCAACAGCCCTTGCCCATTAGAAGGCGTTCATCTGATCAACGAATGAGGCATCCTTGGTGATGGAGGTACGCGTCTGCATTGCAAGATCCAACCCCTTTTCGAAGTTGCAGTAGATAACTTCGAAGCCGATTTCCATTCGCATGAGTCCATCGTATCCCCACTGCTCCAGTAATTCGCAAATGCTATTTGCCCGTTCGATTTCGTCCATGAAAGGACCCCAAACACCTGAGGTCTTGTTCTCTCGCAGGACCAGGTCTTGAGTATCGAGGGTGCCCATGAATGACTTGCCTGCACTCATCCCGTCGACGTAAAGGAGATTCAAATTGCGACTCGCACGATATGTGTGAAGGTATCCTCGAAAATATGCGTCTTTGTCGACCGACTCTCCGCCCGTACGGGATAGAAGCTTCTGTATTGGGCCACCTGCAACGTGCGAGGTATCATGATGCTGCAGTGGATACCTGCTCCCATTCTTGAGAGAAAGCAAATGCCTCGACATGTTCAACCTCGAAAGCTAACCACTCTGGACCTGCTGGGCTATTGGCACTTTGTGCCCCGTGATAGAGTAGGGTGCCCTCTGGCATCACTGTTGGGATGAAACTCAGCCCATTGTGGTTGATGGAAGAGCCCCACTGCCTGCCTGCAGAGTGAACGGCGTTGAAAATGCGAGGAGCGTTTCTTCTTGCAGCCTGATGGTTTGGCACCACTGGTCTTTTCGCATCGACAACAGCACTGTTGGTTATGGAGCAAGCCACGGTCCAGAGCGCGATGATCACCAGGAAGGAGTTGTGAGAGAACATCGTGACATAGGTCAGGATACTCTCCGCCAGTAGTCAAATACGGAAAACAGTTGTAGCCCGATTCATCCACGATCTCATGAAATGAAATGTTCGTAATGACTCAAGCGTAAACCATGAGAGGTGAATCACGTGGAAAACGATGCTGCACGTCAGCAACTGCCTAGCAGGTGCTGAACCAGTCTCCCCCAACATGTCAGCATTGGGGCGCGATACCACTTCGGAGTTGACCCTTACACCCGCTGGCGCCGTTCGTCAGCTCACGGACACCGTCGGATTGGTGAGCCATGGCCGCCCCTCTTCGGTCTGTGACAAAGACTGGTCTCTGTCCGTTTGGAAACTAGCTTCGCATACGACAGAGCCGCGAATGGCAGATATTGTCAACAACCTTCCAAAATTGTCACTGTCATCATGATTTGATGCTCTCATCATGATGTTACTATGTGTCACCAAAGACACTCTTATAAAGGGTCAGTTATCTCAAGTCAGTGCGCGGGATTTCTGGGACAGCGCACGCCGTTTCCCATGATGCCTTTTCTTTGTTTGACTCCCAGTCAAGGCATTCGCACATCGACTATGGATGTGCGAATGCCGGCCGAAATGTATCAAACTCGGCGCAGGGCCATGCAGTCACTGATTTCTTCTTCGACGAATTCTGTAAGAACCTGAAGAAAAGAACAATATGCAGAACAGCAAGATCGTATTCGGTCGCAAAGAGGCGACAATCAACAATATAAGTTGGAGGTTGCACGGGAAACCTCGCTGTCACGTGGTATTATAAGTCATTCCAGGACGAGAAAAAGAGAAAGAAGAAACAGAGCGGGGGGCGGACGGAGGGAAAAGCAGATCCCGCGACGTGATGCCACCGTTGACAGCCGTTGCAGCTGACAACAGCTGGCAGGTTCCTGCCGTCTCTGTACCACCAGCAACTGCCTGGCAATCGTTGTCCAGGTTCTTGTTTGTTTCCTTTCTGCCTCTCCCGCGAGGCACTCATCTGCGTCATGCTTTTGTGTGAAATCGGCCCTTATTTTGTCCCATGCTTCTCATCCTGCACGAAGACTCTGAATAACCTTTCGTGCCCAGCCTTGCTTGATGTCGAAAATTTGTGTATGAGACAAGGCTACGCTATATCAAGAAAATGACTATGAATCCGGAACGAGTTCGGCTGCTCGAAAAAAATGCCAACGAGCCATATGAGCCATCCCCACCCCCCATAGACGTGAAGTCCATTCGCATCACCGGGGCAAATCTTTTGGCTTTCAACATCGATCTAGATGTCAATGAGAAGTCGAAGAAAAAGTCGAAAAGAAAGGCTGCAAAATCAGAGGCTCAGAAGCGGCCATGCGATGGAGAACTTGCCAAAGGCAGAGAGAAGCGAAGCCGCTCTGATAAGAGAGCGCGATCCTGGACTATACCCCCTGTGTTCCCACCCGGTAAGTGTCCGCGGATGAGATCATTGAATGCAGCTAATGTGTGTTGCCGCAATAAGCGCCGCCTTCGAATCCCCATACGATTTTCTTGACGAGTTTGCTCCGTAGTTTGCCGTTGCAACTAGTGATACAGCCCGATGACACGAGAAAGTTTTCACTATCCGCGTTCATGGACAATCGACATGTCACAGAAGTCGGGCTGGTGATCACAGACATGGTTCGAAGATACTCGAAGCTGCCAGTACTACGTTTGCCGAGCAGAGAGCACGTATTAGAGGCGAGATGCTCATCTGAGCATTCTCTGACCCGAGTTATACAGGGCGAACTGCTGGAGGATGTCTAGTGCACTCTTTCGGCTTCGCAAAAGTACGAAATGGCACGCCAGCTGCGCAAGATTGTCAACGAAATGAAACGGACGCGTCAAGTAAGTGCGATGCCACGCCGCGGCACCGTCAGCTCTGGAGATTTCTGTCTCTTGGTAGATAAGCATATGAATGGCACATACTGGGCCGTGCGAGAAAAGCCCAGCCACGAGACATTCGTGGCATTTCTAATATCCTCATTCCACCTCACGGTACCCAAGCCTGTCACAGCAGCGCTAACGTATCAGCTGAGTGTTGACAGGCCGGCGGTACTCAGCCATGGGGATCTTTGCCCGCGGAACATCATTGTCAGACATGGCAAGATCATCCACATCACTGGCTGGGATTCCGCGGGCTGGTATCCCGAATGGTGGGATTATGTCAAGTTTTTTGAAGCCCAGACGAGCGATGACAACTCGGACTGGTATGAGTACGCGGCGGAGATCTTTGACAATGACTTTCATACCGAGCTAGCGGCGTATCAAGGAGTTGTACGATGTCAAACGCCGTAATCAACCATGGTAAGTATGGTGAGGGCCAAATGCGATGGTTTGGGCCAGCTTGGTGCTCGACAGTTTCTGGATGCAATGGACCAAGCAGCCGTTCTTGCCGCAACTGCGTACAAAAGAATCAAGGTGGAAGTGTCTGTGTTTATATCTGCGGGGCCGGGTCCGCGAATTCAGAGTCAAAAGGTTGGGATGAGTTTTTTTTCGCTTAACACGAGGCTGGGCAGTCACTGTATGCACATAGTGTAGGGCAGCTTTGTAATTTACATATATTGGAACAAATTCTGGCCACGTCTGGCAACAGATACAGATGGGACATCTTACTTTTCAAATCGCTTAGACACGGTGCCCCAGTTGATAACCTCCCAAATGGCGCTGAAGTACTCAGCCTTTCGGTTCTGGTATTGCAGGTAGTAGGCATGCTCCCAAGCATCAATACCGAGAAGAGGCTCGAGGTTGCCAGTGACGGGATCCTGGTTGGCTCGGGTCACCAGTCCCAGAGTACCCGAAGTCTTGTCCTTGACGAGCCAAGCCCAGCCGGAGCCCTGAATCCCGGCAAGAGCAGCATTCGTCTGCTTCTTGAGGTTGTCGAACGATCCAAAGTCCTCGTTAATGGCGGTCTATTCCGGTACACGATGCACGTCAGCTATTTTCGCGTATCAGTCTGTGATTCGGCTCGACGTACCAGAAGCTTGCCCTCGGGCTCACCACCACCGCCCTTGCCATTGGGAGCAAGGTTCTCCCAGAAGAGGGAGTGGTTGACGTGGCCACCACCGTGGAAGTTGATCAGAGGAGCTTGGGCGGCGGCAGCCTTAGGGTCGTTCTTGGCCTGCGCATCGCCGAGGGCCTCAATGGCGGCATTGTAGCTGTTCACGTAGGTCTGGTGATGCTTGGAGTGGTGCAGCTCCATGATCTGGCCGGAGATGTGAGGCTCGAGGGCGGCGTAGTCGTCTGTTCATCATCGCCGTCAAAGACGGAAGTTGTTAGTGTCGAGGTTTTTCTTTTCTTCTCGCGAAAAGCGTTTCGGGCAGATTGCGCTATCGCGGGCAGTCTATGACGAGCGCCATTTTGCAGAAGGGACTTTTATTGCTTACAAGGAAGATCGGGCAGCGTGGCCTTGCCGCGGACGAAGCTGGTGCTGGCCATGGAGGCCATGGGCTTAGCGGCGCGAAGGCCAGCCCGGACGACGGGCGTGGTGCGAAGGAGAGCAGAGGACATGTTGTATTGAGAAAATGTGAGCTGTTTGGTGCGAATGCGACGAGCAGGCGCGAATGGTTTGATATGGCCACAGGATATGCGATTATGATTGCGGGAACGGAGGTCTTTCAATGAATTGGGCAGTCGATGGCTTACCAATTGGAGCACAGTGGGTGGTTTAATGAGATGAGATTGAAGATGGGGAGGAAAGACAACGGAGCAAGGTGGATGATGTCAAGCGTCGGGTGGAGGAAGTGGCCCTGGGAGCTGGAGAGCCTCGGATAGCCGAGCTTTAAGCTCCCAATGGCGAATGTCGATTGGTTTCCCGACAGCACCGTCCGGTTGTGTCAGCTTGTCGTCACTGTGGGCTGGGTTGGTGTGCTGCGTGTTGGCGGGAGCGTCGATGGATAAGTGGGGCGGGGACTTTACAGAAATATTTTGGATCATGGAATTTAATCTTGGACATTTAAGTCTCTGTTGTTTGTACATATGCCTTAGCTTCGATTTGAGCCGAGCTCTTTTAGATATATTCTTTTGTCATATATGATGTGCGCTTGATGAATGCCATTTGAATAGGTCTGTGTCCTAACTTGATACCTTTGCGACTCTCAGGCTGTCCAATATGGGAGTATAATGCACATCTCCGCGAGCGCTACCACATTCTTGGCATTTCGAATTCCACTACATACATTTGGCCACTAATTAGTAATGGTAGACCAAGATGCGCGCCAGAGGCAAACACGATGACCTTCTCGGTGTTTCAGGGTCACGCCGAAGTAGCGAGGCCGTTGAATACCTAGGTACATGGTAATGGCTCACGAAACCGATCGGACGCGAGCGCGGGTCCGAGCCAGCCGTCTGAGAGGAGAGCCTAGCGGCTCACTCTACCTGGTGAGATCCAGCAGACCGTGAAGTTGGGTAGGCTATTGTTTGCACATTCACGCATACTTTGAATTTGATTGAATAAAGTATCCGATTGGATGTAATGAATGAACTGTTGCCATCCAACGGCGGTCGCAAAGTTAGAAGACGGTTTCGAGTGACACCACGCCATGACGACACTGCAGCTCTTAGTAATCACATGCTTTCGTTGCCCAGACGCGTTGTGGAGGGGCACATTCGCGGTGCGACACTGACAGTCCCCGCGACATCTGCTGTCACCAAATCGTGTACAATAACCAGCACGGCTTTTCTCTCTGGAAAGTCACCATGTCGTACTATGATGTTGACGCCATCTTGACTGATGCGGAGGTCAGTTCTGTCACTCATCCGTATCGAATATGCCATTGTGACTCTGGCTAATACAGTCTCAAGAAAGTCCCCTGCCAATTCGAGCTCGATGTCCCGTACCTAGGCCACCTCGACAACTCATCCGGCCTCAAACCAGGCACGGCGCTCTCCCTCCCCCTCTGGCTCGCCGAAATGCTAGCCCTCGCCTCCGCAGGCGACGACTCCAAAGCACCCCTGACACTAAACCTACCGCCCTGCCTCTCCGACCAAGTTATCAACGCGCTGAAGGCGGATCCTCGAGCAGTCGCGCTGCGCGACCAGAGCGCGCATTTCTACGGTATTGGCGTCCGAATGCTCGATCTGTTCGACGAGAGGGAACTTGGTGCTGTGCTTAGGAAGACTTTTGTTGTGAGGGCCGGAGATGTAGGCTTGCATGCGCGTAAGGCGGATGAGGGCGTTGGGGGACAGGGAGAGGAATTCCTAAGAGGACTGGAGGAGAGGGAGAGGAAATTGTTCAGGAGGGGACATGAGGGAGTGAGAAATTCGAAGGAGTGGACGGAGAAGGTCAAGAAAATGTAGGTTGCACCATTGGCGTTTGGGGCATTGAGCATATCTATTTGGGATTTAGGCGTTGGGTTAGATACCATGGAGTTTGATGATTTATGAAAAAGTTTCGGTCTAACTTCTCAATTTGAGTACCTTTCACGTTTCGTGAACGGAGAACCTGGATTTACGGTATTTTTAACTGGTTTCCCACTTAAATTTATGTAAACTCTTCCCCGTGGAGTATCAACGCCACGGCCAGGACATATTATCGTTTACCCAGCCTCCAGCTTCACAACCACCGGCCCAATAATCATCCACCCAAACGTAACCAACATATCGCTAAGCTCCAGCAATATGAAGTACTCTTGTTGGAGTACCGCACCAAATACCCCGTTGCTCCCCAGACCACCGCATGCATCGCCAACGGAGCCAATCTTCCCCGCGTAGCATTTCCAATGACATTTCTCACCCACGGCACGAATCTCCAGCGAATCCACGCCCCCAGTAAAGCACATTGAAGGGCCGCAGCGGCCAAATTATTCCACAGCGAATCCACCACAAACCACCTCGTACTGTCATCGCCTCTCAGAACGCGACCCAAGGCATACAAACACGACACAGCCCAGCATGTTTCCGTATAAAAATACTCTGCAAGGGCAAGTCCCGCAGAAGCGTACAGTACGCAGCACACCACTCGTTCCCTATACTGAATACTCGCATTTCCGAGCCTATTTCCCCGCGTCTCAGTGAACGGAAATCGCCCAAAGTATCGACGGACTTTATCAACCACGCCATTCACCACCAGCCAGGAGCAGACATGCCACGAGAAATGCAGCGACTCATCAAGGAAGTAGTGTGGTGAAGATCGCGCGAATTTCATGTTCTCGATGGCGTGCCGCCATATGAATTGGCCGATGGAGGGGGCTATCATTCGACGGATGTGGTTGATGAGAACCGCTGCGAGGAGTGGAATGAGTACTGAGACAGCATCGTTGCGGTGTAGTTGCTTAAGGTGGTGAATGGCATGGAAACTGGCTGTCAATTCTGAGGGGCCGGTGGTGAGCGGTTTGAGAATGAGATGAATTGGTACAAGGGTGGTACGTGTCATCTCGGTTGATGTATAGTTTGAGAGCATCCACGGGCGCGAGAGTGGGAGAAGCGCGACTGTGGAAGATCAGGAACTGCTCTTCATTTGAGTCGAGCCATGTTTTTATTTAATCTAGACGGTGACTAGACCATGTAGGTGAAATCGTTCAGATAGGAGATGAGCATTTGTTGATAAAAAAAAAAAATGTCTCGGGTAGTTTAGCCTCTCGAAGTGTGGGCCTACAAGCGTGATCACCGTCACCCAACGTGAAGACTGCGAGATAACACAACTGAATGGGCCATCTGAGATTCACACACTGACATTTCTTCTACTTAGACGGAATTCTTGATCCATAGAATCGCAATGTATTCTTTCTGTGGAGCGTTGAACGCCCAGTTCCTAAGATGCGCTGCCGCTGGTATCCAAATTCTATATGTAATCGTAGTTTTCGTCATCCAAGAAAGAGAAACCCCCAAATACTGTGAACATAAAAAAGGAAGCCATAGCATCGATAACCTTGACCAAGAACATAAGCCCGAAGTAAAAGGGATCAAATATAAAAATATAGTCTTCCCATCATAAAAACCCGTCTATAATTGCGCCCGCTGAGTATAGTCATGACATCGTTACTAACCATAATGCAGTGTCTATAACCAAGATTGCCTGCTCTGGATATGAGCCAAATCAGGCCTCTTAAAAACGTGGTGTAACAGTGTAACCCCCAAGATGAGGCGGTGATGGTCGTGACTCACCGCCAGTCCCACGAAAACAGCCAAAACGTATCCCCCTCTGTCGAAAGCAAGGTGTATGCAAATGAAACAGACTGGAAGAGACTTGAAGGTAAGGAGGCTAAAGCCCAGGAAGAATAAAGTAGAATAATAATAGGAAACTCGGTGTAGTTGATGACAATGAAACATGACGAGCTGCAAGGTGAAGGCAAAAAGCATTGTCCAACCGCTGATTTTTCTATCCATGAGGAGCAGTAAAACCACAGGTGAGACTGTCCAGGGACACCTCTTAGACAACGAAAAAAAACTTTTTTGAAAAGCGCCGCACCCGCAAGGAACAACCATAAGAAAGCTCATGAATCGCACAAGGAGATTTTGAAGATTGCTTGCGAGGCCGCCTCTCGCCTCTCGCCGCTCTGATTTCCAGTCTGTCATTGCAAGGTAAAGAGATCAATTGACATCCAAGCGGTGAGATGGAAGCGGGAGAAAAAGAAAGAAAAATTGCAAGAAAACGGCAGTATACATTCTCAAAGCCATTGAAAGTTTGAGTTCTGGCCATAAAAATTGAAATGCGGGTCAAGAGGGATCTCGTCGTTGACCGTTTCAGACATGGTGTAGACTGAGTCGAAAGGGATGTCGTTTATCGGGGAGACATCGTTCGACATGGCGCTGTGGTCGACTAGCCCATCTGTATAGTGGGCATCGGCAACCGGAAATGCCATGTCGTAATCTTCGTCAACATCATAGTCAGATGCATCTCTGTCTGCTCCCCCTTCCTGTGCCCAATCAATGTCATTGTTGCCCAGGTCAAGGGCACCATCATTGACGGAATTTGCGCCAACCATAGGTTCGTCGTCATCATAAGCGCTGACCAGCACCTCAACAAACCAATGCTTGAGTTCAGACATGGAGGGCCAATCGCCACCACCCTTGCCCCCCCGTTTCTCATCGTTAGGCTTCTTGTTCTTGCCTCGAGTTGCCTTGGGTTTGAAATGAGTGCGACGAAGATGAGCGGCCGCGTTATAGTAGGCACCGTACTTCTTGCCACTTGAGCATGACTTACATGCGGACAACGGCTGAATAGCTTGCACGGAAGACTGTATCCCGGCTTCGGCTGGATCACGGCACACATACTTCTTGACCACACCTTTGTGCTTTGAATTGAGGTGACGGCGAAGTTCATGCTCACCACGGAAACCTTCTTTGTGCTCATCACATTGGGAGCAAAAGACTTTCGGGCCCTTGGGTCGACGATAAGGGGTTTTCTGCAAAGCAACCTTTGCCCCTCGGCGCTGTGCCGAAAAGCCGCTAGCTTGCGAAGTAGATCCACTAGCAGGCTTGGGGCGGATTTTGTTGACCATGCCATTTTGTAATTGTTTCGACAAAGTGTCGCGAAGACGACGCTCAGCATTGGAGCCTGTCGACTTCACACTAGTCGAGCTGTTATTGGATATTGAGCGTTGCATCGGTTGCGACACCGATGGAGAAAGAAACATCGCAGTGCTTGAGGTAGAAGGGGGATAGTCTTGAGTAGATTGAAAGGCAGACCCTATGGCAAGGAAGTCGGTATCGGAAACCGAACTCATTGCGCACTGATCATCGCCCTGAATGGGACCTTGGACAGAGAGTTCATCTGTCTGATGGGACTGAGAAGACGGAAGTCTCATCATATTGGCACCGTTGCTGCCGCCATAGGCACTGTTCTGTCTTGTAAGAGGCTGGGTAGGCTCGAGGGCAGAGAGCCCTGACACCATAGAAGGGGGAGCCGAGGGTACGAAGTTGCTCCGTGCCTCATCAGCAGGCAGGTAGGTTCCGGTAGAAGCCAGATATGACTGCTCGTTGCACCAACTGTGAGAGGAGATGTAGCTGCCAGGGTTAACCCCAACCTCGGGACCATTGCCATTCTCATCAACGCTGGGCAGGGGGCCTTGGCTGGAACCAGCGCGAGAGTGTGTAGTCATGAAGCCTGGGACACTGGTTGTGAAAGAAGTGGCCGCACCGCCGTACAAGGAAACCTTGTCAAATTCGGAATGGCTGGAGATGCTGCGAACCATGTAGTTCACAGGGCGGTCTTGTTGCGAATATGCCCTCCGACGAGTAGTTGGTGCTCGCCACCCGGCGTTGTGGTGATTCTAGTACGTATAAGTTAGCCCACACGAGTCTCTTTTCGAAAAGCGATTGAAAGATCAAATTGATGATGGCGAAGGCCGTTCAGCAGCGTGGAATGATTCTTACATCCATTGCAGCATCTAGAGAAGCTCGGCCGGCCCTAGACGGCTGGCTGATCCAACATGGAGAAAGGTTGTTGGAAGAATCCGGCGTCGGTGACTGCTGGCTTGCAAGCTGACTACGGAGCAGCTGGTTAGATGCAGTTAAACTGGCAACTTGGAGCTGGAGCTGTTCCTCTCTTGCAGTCGGCTTGCTCGTTTTGGTCATGATTCGGTCGACAAAATTTAAACAATGTTGATTGTGGTCAATAGAATTGGGGCAATGCTGGTGCGTGGTGGGTGCAGAGAATCGGTCGCTCGCAACGGGCCGGGCCACCAGAGAGAGATGCAGAAGTGGAACAGGTGAAGAATGACTGTAGCGTTATACTACGGCCTTGGGAACAAGGCCGCACAAACGAGTCACAAAACGAAGATTGGAAGGGAAAGATGGGTTGAAACTACTGTGTATGGAATGCTAACCGTTTGATGATGGCCAGCAAACACGATGTTGATGAAGAGATGAGAGGGAAGGAAAGGAAGACGAGCAAGTGGGAGACGGGCAGATTAAAAGAGGCGTCTGCCAATATGGTGCATTCGAATAAGGCGTCTGGTGTGTCCCGTCTGGACAAGAGCGACAAGGGACGTGGTGCGCACCAGAGACAGGAGTAGGATGAGCACTGTCGACAGCCAGATCAGCCGGCACACCAGACGAAGACACACACTGCGCCAAAAGATGGGCACAATGGGCACCCAGCCTGGCAGAGTGACTGACTGCTGGCTGTCGCCGGGTGCCTGCGCGGACTAGCATGGCCTGGAGAGCCCCTATGTACCTGTCTATGTGGTTTTGGCGGAGAAGAACATGGAGCCATGGCAGGAAGGATGCGGCTCTCTTCTGGAGTGACCAGACACCGACACCGACATCGACATCAAGGCAGGACACATCTGCACAGCACCATCGCGCCAACCACCAGACACCACACTGAACCACCGCAACGTGTCTGCGCCGCTGTCACTGACATACCGGACTGGATGATAGCCCCAGTGCCACATGCAGGACTTGGATCATGGCGCCGGCCAGTGTTGTTGCGCTGCCTTTTCGGACCAGCACCTGTACCCATTGGGTACCCGGCCGCCGACTCGTCACCGACGTCTGACCCCGTGCGTTGCTGTTCCATGTCCTGCTAATCCAAGATGGCTTTCGGCGCCAAGTATCCCAGCCCGTGGATGGACACACGGGATTAATCTGCTCGCTGACGGCGTGACGGCATCTTGAACGCCAATTGTCCACCAGTTCCACTATTTTTGAGCTCTCCACAGAGCACATAACTCAATCCCTCCACAGTGCACAACATCGACTTCCATATATGGCAATTCGTCGACCGAGCTGGTGGTCAGCGGAATACTTGCGTCGCGGCCGACTGGTCCACCATCCTTCAACGATGAGGCATCAGACACCTCGTACGCGCTTGAGGTTGTGTAATCCGTGATGACGACGCAAAAAAAGGAAGGCTGCTGGTCAGCCGTGCCGTTTACTGTAGATTCAATGGACGAACACGAAAAAAATAAAATTTCACACCAGCTCGGTGACAATGCCCGACTTGTGGTGCATCAAAGTCCTATACATGCAATCTATCCGCGTCCTAGAATAGTGTTGCGTCGAAATTAGCCCCCGACGACAAGGGTCCCTCGAGACCTGCCAGACGATGATTTGGCAAAACAGGCGTCCGAGAGAAGGCGTGTATGTGATTGGGCTCACTTAAGCACGAAATGGATTGTCCCAGACCACATTCTTGATACTGCCATTGTCCTGTCAAGTGTGCAGTTCCCCAACTCTTGAGACCGAGACCCTGGGGTCGATTGCCGATCAAAGTGGCGCCCAATATCGTCGCGATGTGTCTCCTTGACGCCATGATGTTCGCTTTCATCTGCTAACCCCGGCTCGAAGCCCAGAATGTTATTCTGCTGCCTATCGGCTCAGGATGATCTTGGCTCATGTCGTGTAGACTGTGTTGTAGTCTCTCGTAGACAATCGCCTGTTTCTGCGATGCAACAAGGGGCGCTCATCTCCAATACGCCTGGCTGCTTCGTCACAGTTCTACTCATGTGGTATATTTTCTTTCTCTCTCTTCCTTTTACGAAACAACTAAAATCGTCAGGAAACAGACTTGTAGAATGCCCGTAGCCTTATTGCTCCCACAAGTGTCTAGTTGCGTTGGTGGCCGTGAACGAATGAAATTCCACAGCTGGGTAGGGAGACCCCACCGGACATTGGGCGAACGCCCGATTGTTCTGTACGAGGAGCAGGTGACAGGTCCTCAGGACCTCAGGACCTGGCTGCCCAGAGCCAAAATGCCAAGCGATGACTCTGCCTCGCTGCAGGGCTCCACACACCACCATCTACTTTGTTCGCTCAACTTGTTTCCTCAATTCAGAAACGTACGCAAAAACGCCTACAGACCACCTTTTTCTGGTCCCTAAGCCCAACCGAAACGATGACCGCAAGCTCCCGCACTGTGTGGAACGTGGATCTTGTCCTGGATTTTTAGGACATTAGACACCTAAGACGATATATTCGGTAATATGGCTGCCTGTGGCTCACCTGGCACAGTACCCTCCCGCCAGCCAGCCGCCAAGACCGTCACTGGACACCAAACCCCAATTCCTGTCTCGGTGCCGAATATGTCCTGGGCCAGTCTCCAAAAACGGACGGGGGGCTCCGTATCCCAAACAAGCCTTTAGGCAACTGATAATAACTTGTCAGCGTCGGTATCAATTGATCAATAGAATCTCTGCAATTGAGTGCTTGGTATCCTTGCATTCCTTTAGCCGCGTCTCGTCGGGACAGTTGCAGTCTGGCACCGCGTGAGTTGAGGAAGTGTCATTGCCTTCCGTCACTTTTGCATCTATTCTTAGTCTACAGGGTCATGTGTACCCAAGTCGAGGAATTTCTCATCTGGTTCCTCAAAGGCGACTATATCGCTCGTAGCCGATCCAGCATTGAGGAATTATTCGGTCTTTGAATACCGATAATGCCGAAAGTTTACAAAAGCCACATCCTCGTTGTGGTGTTTGGAGTTGGCATTAGGTTCCAGACTGGAACCCAAGCCCGCCCTGATGGTGAGGCAAGCAGTGCCGTGACACAACGGATTGCCTGGATGACGTCTGGCCTGCTGCAATGCGGACATCAAAAGAACGGTCGCGCTCGATGACATCGAATGTTGTCGTGCACCTCGAGCTTTAGTTTTTTGGCCAGCGTTTGTGATAATTAATTCTCCAGCACAGCCCACGAACTGACAGCTCGGCACAGCCCAGAGGTCTAGCAGTCTGTACACTGCCTCGCCCCCCGATACAATACAGCCAATCCGGATCTCGATTCATGGTGGCAGTACACGGAAGCACCCAGTGGCAGGGGCTTAAACAACGCTATCCAGTTGTGAATTACCTGTTTTGGCTTTTCGTGTAATATTACACTCAAACAAATCAGAAAAGTATGCTGCATAACAGCTGCCACGAGCCTTGCGAATCCCCCTTTCTCCTTCTTGGCTGTATTATTGCTCCTAATCCGTGATATTATTTTTGGGATGAGCACCCCCGAAACCGAGAAAAAGGTGCTCTGGACGTGGAAGGCTAGACGTGTCTTTGTCTAAGGGACTGGGTCAGCCATTGGCCAAGAAAGCTCCTAGGGCCTCAAAAAGTGAGGCGACCTGCAGCGATAGGCGAGAGACGCTGACCCACATTTTGCGGCTTTGGGCCAAGCACGGAGTGATTCTGGAGCAAGCTCGCCGTTGTCGATTCGTCAAGAAAGCCATTATGAGAACAAGAGCTCAATTCGCACCGAGTTTACTGCTCCTATATTGCGCTCAAAGTTACCGTTTCCCAGTTCTGACTACTGACGGGGTCCCGCACGGTCCATCCTGACATCAAGGCAGAGAAAAAATTGGCTCAGGCATTCGTGCGCCCATCCATTTTTAAGACAGGGATATAATAATACACTTTGCAATATTCGCGCGTAGATCTCTGACAATGAGGCTCTGCCGCGATATCAACAGGCCACATGACCTCTGCCACAACACGCTAGTACTTGACCCTTCGGCTTAAGAAAAAAAATGACAGAATGCTCGGCCTGGGTTTCGGCTTCGCTTTTCGAGAAGCCGCTCCGTCCCTTCCCCGAGACTAATTGTATCTTTGAGGCTACGCCATTGACAAGCTATCGAAAACAGATCTCGCTGCGCCATGTGAATCTCCGATATGACAAGACAAGAATGTCGGCAATCAGTCTGAGGTGACGTGATTGGAGCCCACGAACGCGTCTGCTCGTTTCACGATAGACAATTCATTATTCAGATTACGCGATGGATATTGCTGCTTCAAACATTGCAATCTCTTTGTACCATGGCGTCTGCAAGTATCTGGCTACGTCACATTTTGTTAACGGTGTCGTACGTCATTCCTCATGTGTGTTCGCAGAGTCCAGAAAAGCTGCATTGCCAGTTTTTAGAAAAGTTGACCAGAACCACAGCTCCATTAAGGCAAGGTATTGAGATCAAATAAAGAATTTTCGTAGGTTTTTTTTCTCATCAGCTATAGTGACTATGCTAGAGCGTTTGATTGTTAGCTCTTATCTAAAAGGTGCAGGAGCTGCATATCCGGGCCGGCAAATCCTCGGCATCCCGCAATGACACCTTGGCAATTAGATGCCAGTTTCCATCAACGCGTTGTCCTCTAGAATCACCAGGTTGTTGTAGACTCATGTGAAAAAGGGGACAAGCTGCGGCACGATGCGCCGTTTTGATTTCGTCCTTCTTGCCGGCTTGCGGCTGACTGCAGCGCGGTCCCCAAGCTTCAGCATCCACGATGACCTACTCGCCTTTCCCCAGGTTCGTCCACTGTTGCTGATGCTACCTGGTTCATTGAGAGAAGAGGCACTGACACAATGCGCACAGTTTGAGGTTGTCTTTGCCGAGAATCGAGTATCAGAGAAGGAAGCCCAGGCTCTTGTAGAGCGCAGCAATCAACACCCGACATATTCGGCCGACTTCTCACAAGCTACAGCAAATGATGCTCATGCGACAACGGATGCAGCGGCCGCAGCGGCCTCGAGCTCCGTTGACTCGGATGAAATCGCAGGATATGCATACGAGATCCTCAATATGGCTCCGCACCGGTACCTTTGTTCGATACCTGTGATTCAACCGTCTGGGCCGGTGAACGAGACCGAGAACGCACTGGCGAAGGCCGAGGAGGAGCGAGAACACTACAGAGCTGCCGTTAAGGGCTGGGAGCTCATCAACGACTTTGAGGACAATTGCCTGTACTACGTGTCTGGTTGGTGGAGCTACAGCTTCTGCAAGAACCGCGAAATCGTGCAATACCATGCCATCTCTGTCACTGGCAATGGCCAGATTCCCAAACGAGACCCGAATGGCCAGGAGTACATCTTGGGGCAAATACCCTCTCTCCCTGCGACGACGTCAGATCGACACTCCAAGAAGAAGCGAGACCAGAATGACCCAGCCCGACCGCCCGCCGAGCTTCAGATTAAGGGTGACCAGCGGTACCTGGTTCAGCGGCTGGAGGGCGGTACGGTGTGCGATCTGATAGACAAGGAGCGCACCATTGAGGTCCAGTACCAGTGCGTACCAGGTCTACAGAATGATAAAATTGGTTGGATCAAGGAGGTGGTCACTTGCTCGTACATCATGATGATTAGCACGCCTCGCTTGTGCCAGGATGTCGCCTTCCAGCCTCCCGTCGAGAAGGCCGCGAACCCCATCAGCTGTCAACTGATTTCCGATGTGGACTCATCTCAGCCTCTTCTGGATCAGCATGCTACCTCTGCTAACCAACAAGCGGAGGATATCAAGGAATCCGCCAACGATGAAGTAACTGACAAAGAAGCGAAGAACAACAAAGACAGCACCTCCCAAGTCACCATCGGAGGCGTCGTAGTTGGCGGAAAGAAAGTTCTCTCCACCGGCGACGAGGACGGCAACCCCGTCAAGCTCCAGCAACTAGCTAATTTGTTCGTCCCACAGCCCAAAATCCTAGAGGTCATTGCCCAGGCCGCGAGCAAAGCAGATGGTGGCAAGATCAAGGAGTTGACAGCCGAGGAGATTGAAAAGCTAAACATTGATCCCAAGGCCGTGGAAGAAATGCGCGAGAAGCTAAAGAAGCTCGCCGGGGACTCCGGCTGGAAGATGGAGGTCTTCCAAATGCACGAGGACGACGAGAAGGAGCTACTGGGCTACATTGATCCGCAGGACGAGGCAGATGGGGCCAAGAAGAAGACTGGAAAGGCTGCGCAGGGTAAAAAGGAAACCAAGGACGACCAGAAGATCAAAGAGGGAAAAGATTCGTCGTCGAAGGAGAGGAAGAGGGCGAATTCCAAGGAGAGGAAGAAGGGAGAGAAGGGGGACCAGGAGGGGAGTGAGGAGAAGTTCTATAATCGTGATGAGTTGTAGTGCTTATCATTGGCGTTAGGGCTTTGTAGTATATTACTGTTCATATTATTATTCATGAATAGCGTGATGAAGCGCGCAGTCATTGAATCAGTTGTCGCTTGTCACCCATCGTTTCAAAATAAACTGAGATGGTGACGCTGTTGTTCTGCCCGCATTTGCGGAAGGTTGGTCGTGCTCGAAATCTTGCACAAAAGTATATTTTGTCCAGCTGATACCGGATTTTAAGCAGGACGTATGAAGTTATGGTTGTATACGGAGGAGAGCGAGCCTGATAGTTTGCGGCATTGTCTTAATTTGATCGATTGTATCGAGAAATGGCATCCCTGTTGTGGTGTTGTTATTGAAGCGATATGTAGACTGACAGTCCTACATGACTACAGCAACTCAATTGGCGTGGCTCGTCTTGTCCAGGCACGCCTGGATATCATCACATCCTAGGACAAGAGATGATAATATCTTTCAGCCTCTCTAGAAAGCTCCTGCCAAATTTCGTAGCAAGGCTGTGAGCTGGCCATGGCACATTACAAAACATGCACTCGGAGACGCGCAAATACATCATTTCCTCTAAAAATAGAGCGTTCGCAAGACTTGCCACTTGACCTACAGGCAGTCCGTGCTCATCAATGTCTGCGGAGAAACGAACGATATCACATCATCTCCAGCAGTCCAGACTCTCCAGACATGTTCCTCGACCGGTTCCCGAAGAGAGTGTACGATCCTGGCCTGTTACATCGGGTCTTCAATCTCGGCACCTCCTGCTCATCTCCACACTCCTCAATGCAAGCACTTTAGCACGGTGACGACGGTTAGCTCCGCCCACCGTTGGGCGCTAGTTCGTGAGCGGTGGAGACGGACTTCAACCACCATTGTCCAAATGGTCGAAAACAACAGACTGCGCAACTGGAGACATGTCATATAAAAACTGCATCGATGCCAACATTCCAGAGTAAGTTGTTTATCGCACACTGCATCGTCATCTTGGCGTCTTTGTGCTCACTCTGAAACAAGTAGGATGAGTGAGGAAAAAAGAAAGGTTTTTGGTCAAGCGGCATGAGATATGGTCTAGGAAGCGAACGAAAGGAACAAGGGTCGCAATCCATGCTTACAATTTAGAAATAAGGTCATCACGGTCGGCCAATGGATGGATGTGTGAGACGCAGGATTTCCTGGAGAAGTCGGTCGCTGTTCGTGACCCATTGGCTGCAGTCTGCGCATGTTGGTTGCTTCCTTATACCAGACCTGTTTCTTTTCCTTCGATTCTTCTAAAAGGCGGTGATTGTGCTGCCCTCGAGATGCTTGGGCTGCGCCAGGCCGGAATCTGGGACCCCTGCTCCCCGCCAAGATGGTATGTGCTGTGATTGGCTGGCAGGGGACTGTTGGAAGTTGGTGGAGTGTAGTGGAGGCACTTTGTGGTGCCTGCCGATTCAGGGGAGGGCAGCAAGGATGATTCGTGCAGGTTGCTAGCGCAAAAGTCGGGCCAGTCGATTCAATTTTTTTTTTCTTCTCTGAGTCGAACGTGGAAGACTTCTAATAATGGGGACGACGAGAGATTGAACGCGAGATGGGGATGCTAAGCAAGGAGGCTATTCCATCGCCATAACGCAGAGTATGCAGAGGAGCGAGTCGAAAAGGGAGCATCGTTCTCGCGATTAAGCTTTCGACGACTGCCCTGGTTGGCGGCTTGCCCGTGGCTTTCATGGCAGTGCTGCTGCTATTACGACTTTTGGTCCTGTCGGGGTCAGTGCGAGCTGGGATGGTCGTGTGCTGGGATGAACCAGGCAATATGGGCTGATTGCAGGTGCAGGGAGACATCAGAGGGTTTGTGTGGGATGCAGAGTGAAGAAAGCATCGATTGTGGAAGGACTGTTTATTTTTATCGGCGTGTTCTGTTTCATTCGGCAAGGATGGCGATGAAGTCGATCTGCACCATTTTGACTTTTTGTTTCTTTTTCCCCTGTGGTTGTGGTTTGTGGTGTCCTCGCTGCAGGAAAGTCGGGCAATTTCCTGGCTAGGGCGGGCCAGTACTGCTCAGCAGAAGACAGAGAAGGAAAGAAAAAAATTCCACCAGACCCAAAAAGAAAGCAGCTAGTGCGGGCTCTGGTGGGCTCAAGCTACACGAGGCGCTCGAGCCGTCCCTTGCGCGCGCGTGCCCGGCCCTCATCTCCAGCGACTTCAGTGCAACGCCAACGCACTGAGGCGCTGTTGCGTTGCTGATCAGCGCGGTGCCGCCAGCGGACCGGGCCACGGTGCAGTTTCAGACCCAGACGCAACACAGACGGGCAACTCTGGACGGCACTGGGCCACTCAACACCACACAGACGTTGCTCTTTCCCATCGTCCCCACTCCCAGCCATCTACAATTCCCCTTTGTTAGCTGCATCCCATCCACCCACATCCACATCCACGTCCACACCATCCACCATCCCTGACCTGGCCCATTCGTCGTTTGGCCCTGGTGCTGCGACCATCTAGTCCTGCCGGCGCCCGACGCCGCTCCATCCCTCAAGCCCAATTAATTACTTGACTGTTGGAGCTTTCCTCTCACTGATCGTTTGCTGTCAGCCCTGTCCTTGCCTCTTTTCGCCCTTTTTGCTTTGCTGCGCTTCATACTTTATACCACCCCCTTGCTTGGTTGGATCCAGATTGTCTTTCGTCTTTGCATTCCAGTCTTTTTATGTTTGGTTCTACTGCTTCCGCACGCGAAAGCCGGCCGACTAAGCGAACATACCGTTTGTTATAGCTTGCGACTCGCCGCTCATCGAATTGTCCTCTCCTGGTTATAATTGTCATTTCTTGTCTCGGGCCGTTCTCCTCCCGCTTAACGACAAACTTGATTGTGGTCTTTATCCTGGCCAGTCGCTGTCCTCGATTACACTCGACTGTTTGATTGTAAGACAATATCGGACACAAGGAGCTGGTTCTGGTGGTGACACAAGCACCCATCACCCGCATCGCATTGCATTTAACCTCCTCTTCTTGCAGTGCTTTCGTTATATGGTCGACTGCCCCTGTGCAACTGAATTGCCATTTTCCTGTTAACTGGGATAATACGCCGACGGCAGCGAACCACATCTCTTGCGCACGACTTCCCACGCGACAAACTGCATACGCCCCCGTCGTCACACGAGCTTCAAGCACGACCCTGGCCTTAGATCCCGCGCTCGGTTTTCCATACCATGCATTGCTGGGCATAACTTGCTGAGCTGAGTGGACAAGCGGGCTGTCCGATCATCTCAGAGACCGCCGTCATTGGTTTCCAAAACGCAAACCTACTTCTATGCGGCTTGTGTCACTACTCTCCCGCAGTCGACCTTGCTTACGACGTCCAATAACCCGCCCGTTGCATTGATATAAGGCAAATGTTTTGACTGACAACTCCTCTGCTCAGCTTCACATTACGAGAGCGGCCCGGAAGAGTTCGTTGCTGCGCTTGTAATATCCCGATCCTCCCTTGTCAGAACAATTTCCAGTGAAACCAGGTCTTTATCTGTCTGAGGAACCCTGCAGATTTCACAGCGGGCCATCTGAACCAAATCTGCGTACAATATTAAGCAGTTCTTCATTTTTGTTTCTACACACAATAATACACCGACGATGGATGGAACCCAGTCGCAAGTTCGGCCGCAACCATATCCTCGCGCGCCGTCGCGGTCATCGACGCACACAAGCGCTTCCAGAATGACCTCTGTCAGCGCGAACAGCTCGTCTTCTCAAATTACCACGTCTCCGCAACTTTCCCAATCTCACTCGACGCATCGATACAATTACAACCAGGGCTCTACGGGCTCTCCTCGACCAATGTCGCGACCCACGCCGCCGCTCTCGAGGCAGGAGAGCATCGAGTCCGCCCGGCAGCCTGCAGTTTCATCCTTTTTGCATGAGAAATTGCAAAGGGAGCGGAAAGCAGAGCTTGAAAAGTTCAACCAATCACAAACTTCGTTACCGAAATCCAATCCAGACATGAGCGGCTCAATCGAGCTCGGACGAGCGCCAAGTTCGCCCCTCAAGACCTCAGTATCTGAGTCCAATCGACCCTCATCGAGCGCTGGGCTCGAGCACGGGAAGAAAAAGGGACACGGTGTGAAAGAAATGGAACAAGTAATATCAACTTTGCACAAGCAGAGCTTTGATCTGAAGCTAGAGCTCTATCACAGACGGGAGAGACAAAGCACGCTCGAGGAGCGGCTCGATGCTCTGGAAAGCGACAAAGCTCGAATGGAGGAAGTGAACGATAAACTCCTAATAGAGTTGGAGAAGCGCGACAAGGCGGTGGAGGAAGCTGTTGCCATGATCATCAACCTTGAAACAAAGGTGGACCAGCTGTTCCGTGAGAGAACGATGGTGCAACAGATCGAAAACGAGCCTTTCTTTTGCCCCCGGGACTATGATATGGGCTACAAGACACCAGTTCCCCAGGGCTTAGGGCCAGACATTGGCAAGATGGAAGATGACGCTAAAGTCGTGAATCGCATGCCGAGCTTCTTGTCCGATCACAGCGAGACAACCGAAAACCTTCGAAACGTGTACTTGGGCAGTAAGGCTAGCGTTTTGAGTCTACCACGTGTCGCTGAGAGCTCGCCTGAGGGAGACCATATGCGAGATTTGGGTAGCCCCACGTTGAGCGTTCTCAGTGAGAGCTCTTTTGTCAGCGTGTATGGCCGGAAGGAGAAGGATTCTGATATGGACCAGACC
Organism: Periglandula ipomoeae IasaF13; assembly: GCA_000222875.2. Classification (NCBI taxonomy): domain Eukaryota; kingdom Fungi; phylum Ascomycota; class Sordariomycetes; order Hypocreales; family Clavicipitaceae; genus Periglandula; species Periglandula ipomoeae. Next base: position 22,061 of record AFRD01000308.1, read on the forward strand.
TTCACGGATGTGGATGAGACCCTTGTTCTAGATGGTGCCGATTCCTCCTTCGCCAAAACCGAAACCCAGACTCCAGTGCAGCGTGGAAAAGCCCGATCTGTGTCTTCTAGCAAGACTGCTGGTTCTCGAACCAGCTCTGCAGGGCAGTTCCAGTCAATCACAGACGTTATTGGAGGTTCACCACTGCAGCGGCTAGAACGCTTGGATATGTCATACACCAACAGGAGGGAACATTGCCAGCACCATGGCAGCCATGGAAAAGATCCGGTAAAGACCAATACTCCCTCGCCAATGCGGCCGGCTGGCCCTGGAGCTTCGAGGCAAGACAAGCGAGATACTCTACGAAAAGTGCTGACCGATGGGCCTGGTGGCGTTCGGCTTCATGACCACGTCCTGCCTCCTACACCCGACACGATCTCAAGCTCAACCATACAACGTCTGCAAAATTTCAACGATACGCTGTCGCATGAGCCGGAGTTGAACGAAGAGAGTAATAATGGCGTTTCACTAGACCCCGCAGATCAAGCCGGCTTTGTACAAAACAACCGATCGGCTGTCGTTTCTCAAGGTCCGCCAGCAGAGATGGAAAGTTGGGCCTCGCCGACCAGATCTACTATTGAATCGCTTTTCGAGCATCGTGGCCCGTTAATCAATCGGCCACGCTCAGCCGATGAGTCAACTGTATCACATAGAAGAGAAAAGGGCTGGGAAAGTGACAATGATGACGATTCGGATGCACATTCGCTTCAATCTAGCCTCGATATCTGGATGAGGGAAAGTGCGCAGCCGTCGAGAAATAAGACTCGGGGTTCCCCAGACCTGTTCTGTTTTCCCTCTACCGGCCCCAAGGGAAGCTGGGCCCCGGAAGCCATGTACGGACAGGGCAGCGCCTCCACGGATAATAATCAACCTCCTCCCGGTTTTGACTACATGCGAGATCTGTTTTCTCTACGTCAAGGTTTGTTTGCAAATACTGCGCCGCCTCCACCAAACCGCCGGTCCAGCTTGCATGCCAGAACAGGATCGTCAGAGGCGACATCACGAAGCACAAGCCGCCAAGGCGGCGAACAAGGGTCATCATCAAGTAAACGTCGAAGCTACCACAGCAGGCAGAATAGTGTCGATCTCGGCCGAAGGGATGATTTGCGAACACCAGTCCAGCGTGACCAATTTGCACCTCCCCCTCAGCCCAGTAGTGACCAGAAGCAGAAGCATTATCCGCCAATTGCTGGCCAGCAACATGGAGCCAGGGCCGGTCTGAACAGACTTTTCCGACGTTCTACGAGTGGCACACCGGCGTCAGCAGCCTCCGACAGCCAGCCTGAAGCAACCAGCCCTGAGACGACCAAAACTCATCCCGCCATGGGCATGCCATCGTGGGCCAGCCGAAGCTCGGCTGTAGAAGACGACAGGTCCGGAGCCACACCGCCGCCCATCTTGTTTAATCCGCGACAGACGCGACGCAACACAATGGGAGCAGAGGGTGAGCCTGAACGGCCGTCGACGCAGGAGTTGCACAGAAGCAAGACTCCTGGGCCAGGCGCCGCCGCCGCCGCCGCCGCAACGGCAGCACAGAAAGAAGCTGCCAATATCGAGAACAGCCCGGCGGCGCCATCAGGCACTGGAGCTCGACGCAAGTGGCTCCCGGGCTTCTCGCGGACGAGCAGCTCGAAGAATAAGACTGGATAGAAACTGTGTCCTATCTTGAGTCGAAAAGAGTTGCAATAGAAGCACCTCTCATGTAACAAAAATAACCGCAAACACTGTATAGGCGTGTATTTTACAAAAAATGAACTAGCACATTGCATGAAGCGTATCTTTACTAGCAAGTTGCCAAGCCCAACCGTTGTGTTCAGGATTGGATTGTCATTCAGGGTGGCATTGGCGTTGTGTCTTTGTGCGTTGGTATAAGGATAGTCTAGCCCAGAATGAATTCACAAGATTATATCGTCATCTCAAACTATTGAGCGTCCTGGCTGCATCTTCTCCCAAATTCCGTTCCTTGAATAGTTCTTACGTATACCAAAGAAACTCCAGATATGTAGTAGACTGCTAAAAGCACAGGCAAATTCTCATACCTGCGGTGCACATGTTCCGATGTCCTGCCCAGCTTCACATACGATTTCACATATAAATTGCCTATGCAATGCCATTTGTTTTACGCAAAATGAATTATCAGTACCTGTTACTCCCTCCATCCTCAAAAAGTATGAATCTGATTCTTCCGATACCCCAACTCCTCCAACACCCCCTTCCCTCCGCTGCCCCCAACCAAACTCTTCTCCATAGCAGGCGGTCCGCACACAAACACCTTATCCGATTTTCTATCCCCGCCAAACTCCTCCAGCAAAGCCCTATTCACGTACCCCTTCCTGTAAACCGATCCCTCGCCAGGATGACTAACAGTGTACACGGCCCTGAACCGTCCTGGAAACCGCGCCGTCCAGTCCTCAAATTCCTTCTTCAGCAACACATCGTCATCTGTGTTGACGCCGAATATCACAGTCAGGGAAGTCTTATCATCGGGGTTATTCAAAATGGCGCTCGATAATTGATATACGGGCGTTATGCCGGCCCCACCGGCGATGAGGCTGATGTGTTCTGCTGAGTTGGGTTTCCACTGGGGGCCCTTGAGGGGCGCGAGGAAGAAGAGGGTTTGGCCGGGCTGGAGGGCGTGGAGGTGCGTGCTTGCTTTTCCCTTTGGGTACTGCTTTACTAGTAATTCTAAGTGGCCCTTCTGGTCTGCTGTTTGTTAGATTTTGACTGTGGAGGGGGAATGTGTGAGTGAGTGGTGATTACCTGTGTTGATGGGTGTGTAGGGTCTTATGACGGGGAGGTAGCTCCCTTTTGGCCAGGTGAGGGTCAACACTGATGCTGTGGATTGATTAGCTTAATTCCATGTGCTTGGACCATACTCAACGAATGAAATAGCAAATGCTAGCAGACAGATGCATACATAGTATATGCAAGCATTGATATTTATATCTGAGTATCCGATCATGATCAGTACTTACAGCAAACCCTCAACCCACCAACAGCATCCGCATCACCAAACCGAAACCTCAAAAGCTTGGTATTATGATTTACGCTCTCGGAACTTTCCAACGGAAGCGACAAAAACGCCGGACCGCCTCCAAATATCCGTTTCGGAGAAGATGACGAGTCGGCGCGCACGTCGCTGATGAGGAACCTCGTTGTGAGGCCCACGGCCAGGGACCCTGCGGCGAAGGTGCTCAGGATGATGGATAGTTTTGCTTGCAGGATGCGTGTTGGCATGTTTGTATAATGATTGCTGATGAAATGATTTTATTGGGTTTTTTTTTCTTTTGTGGCTCTGGGAGCAATGAATGGAAATTATTTTGAACGGAAAACAGGTTGGTTTAAATACGGACATGATTAAACTCTGTTCGTGGTACGATGTTTCCGGATCGAGTGGTCCCAGCGGCATTTCTCGCGCTTCGGCCTTGCAAAGGAAGACCGCCCGGGCTGGGGCGCTGGTACGGGTCCGAAGGGGAGAGGGTCTCCGAGGTGGGTTCGGGGGCTAACGGGACTGTCCTACAGGGACAAGCTTGAAGGAATCGCGGCTGTCGAAAATAAAGGGGGAAAAATGAGAAGAAGGAAATTTCGTCATCTGAAGCAACTGTTCCGATAAGTATTCGCGGAGCGGCTGCGTGTCGCCAAGGTGAATCACTGTTGCTGTAGCTGACTTTCGGTTGCACTATCTGCTTATGGGTGCTCTACTGGCCTCACCCTAGCTGCGTACTGGACGATAGGCTGACGTTGAAAAGCGAATCCTGTCAATCTTTATGTGCATATGTTCATAGATACTTTATTTACGCCAGGATTGAGGTATATACATAAAATTAGCCCGAGCAAAGAACGTGCTCTCACACTTTGCGACGCAATGTCACGACAACTCGATAGTCGGATTGGGGATGTCCTGGTGAACAACGGTCCCATTCAAAAATGTTGTTCCGTTCCTCAACACATCTACGCGACCGGGATGCAGGGTTGCAGGCGGATTGTCGTCAACTGTACCATTCGCATAAATGATTCCATTCCAAGTCGACGCCAGCTGGCTGCTCGTTTCCGCGTTGATGGCCATAGCATTAGTGCTTGGTAATAAGGGAGACCGCCGCGGACTGATGTCACAATTCTCGCTGATCATGTACAAGTTCATTCCAATGGCAAAAGTGTACATCTCAGCGCTGAGTTGATCCCATTTCCACTGGTGATTGACCACAACGCCGATGAAATCAATTAGCACGGCTGTTGGCCAGCTTTCAGGACTCATGTTGTTGATTCCCATCCAGTACAAAGCAGGGTTCGTCGGAAGGATGCCAATGTTCTCAATTGATAGCGCAGTTGTCGTCACCGCGTCGGCACTGACTAGCCATTGGCTGATGAGGAACTGATCGTTTTGGAAGTTGTCGCTTCGCCCAACAGTCTTCCAGTCCGCGACCTGGTCATTGGTCATCTTCTGTGTGTCGGGCAAGTTTGACCAGTTATCCCATACATCCATTCTGGAGTTCTGATAGATCCCGTCCGCAACAGAATCTTGCGGAACGTCAGAATTTAGATTGCCGTTCAAGAGAAACAAGACGCAGCCCTTGCCGCCGTTCTGGTTCATGAAGTACGATGCTTTCTGCTTATTGAACTTGACTGCCGGATCCAGATTACCACAGCGATTATTGACGCCTTTTAGTTTACCAAAGAAGTTGTTGACAGTCGCAGTGTTCCAGTAGATCGGCCCATCTGCGGGAATTTGTAGCATGCCAATCAGATATCGAACTCTGAAGAAGATGATTTCGCCTGGGTTCTCAGCTGTAAATTGATTGACCTCTTTGATTACATCATCCAGAGACTCGCCAGTGTTTCCGATGACAACATCAGCCTTTTCGTCGCTGACATGCATGGTCCAAAATGAGTAGTCGTTTTCGTTTCCGACCTTGTGAACGCTACCAACTCGAAGATCAAAAACTCGGGCGCCGGCACGGAGCTGATCGTAAATATTGAGGCCTTGTGTCTGCGTGTTGGGCTCAGTGCCTATTGACGCGATCTGATTGCTGATCCTGCTCATGCCAGAATCATGCGTTGCCGGCATGAGAATATGCTGAACTTGTCGGTCTTTGATTACATCGTACATGCCCTTCATCCAGTTGCCTGGGCCGTGTCTCAGTGACGCAATGAATCCATACGAGTCGCTGCCGGTGATTACAAGAGTGACAGCAGTCTCTTTTCCAGGATTCAAATACTCGCGCTGTCCCAACCCCATACCACTCAAGTCGAAGATGGTGCGCCGCCGGTAGTCACTGGGTATATTTGTTCGCGCTCTGACCTCGAAACGCTTGTTTGTGCCCTCAATGGTGTAGTAGACTTCGCCGCCGTCGTCTTTTGGGTTCTTGCCGAATTTCTTGGTGTATTCTGCTGTGTTCTGGCGAGCTCGGCTTTGGGGAATATCGTCCCAGTCAAAAGTATCCATCTGGTAAGAATGCGTGCGGCTCTTATCCAGAACAAACCTGTGTGGAGTGAGATTGACGATTGTGATGTATTGCTTAGCGGGAAACCCGACTTGTTGGAGGGGGGTCAGAGCCCATGGCATATAGCTTCCAGCTTTGGGCACCTCATTGCTGTAGGTTCTGTCTTCTTTTCGGCACACATCTTGCGCACTGCGGTTGCATTTCTCAAACTGCTTCGGAGTCGGTGTAGTGGATGCAATATGGGTGAATAGGAAAACAGAGACCAAGCTCGCTAATATGATTGCGGTGAATCGGCTTTGTCGCGCCATTCTAAGGGTTCTGACTCTCCACAAGCCAGAGTAGTCTGGATCAAGACTGTACAAACGACGATTCCTGACCCTCCGTCTAGAATAATAGAATAAATCCTATGCAACCGGCCATGGGCTAGATATACACCAATTGACCATGCTGCTGCAACAATGCCATCCCCTCTCATCATGCTCCTGGCCGTGTGGTCATGCTGAAATGCTACCTCTCGGACTCAGCAATGCATTACTAGTCTCGTGAGTATCTAATTAGGGGACCAGTTGGACCGAGGGAGCCATCCACCTCCCCCTCTGAGGCGCGGCGCCGAAGCGAAGTGGTTGCAACGATCATTGCAAAAGAGGTAGCTAAGGACAGGCCCAGGCATTGTTACTGGTGAGATGGCCAACGGCGTGGCGGACCTCAAGCTTCAGATGCAGGAACATGGCTCACGGATTGGGCGTCGGGTGCAAGTGACTAGTCCGAGCGTGGAGCAGTGGCCGACCGAACATCTGCACCAGTCTGCGAGCCAAGTTGCCTCTTGGCTGTCTGCCACCCCAGGTCACGCCCGAGCCCAGGTCTTGTTGCGCCTTGTCAGAAGATAGTATCAGGTGTGCCAGCTGTCATAATGGATTGTCCTAAGGCGGATCCCGGCGTTGCAACCCCGACACTTGACATGCTCATGTCTCTGTCGAGGGCCTCGACAATCAAGCGACCTGAGAGCGTGGGCAAGTTTGTCGAAATAGAAGGATCGAGACCCCGGTCGCGGCGAAGGATCAACTGCTGCATTGTAAGAGGACGAGGAAGTCTGACTGTGTTGTACAACGACTACCGAGACCTGGGGAAACAGCTCCACGAGGCGGCTCAAGTGTGAAGTGTGTCTGAATGTGGCAACGACGGCCTTGGACAAAAGACTCTTGTCCCTGGAGCAGCCCATGGATGTGCTCTCGTACTGGGCCAATAGAAGAGCGTGGTCTCACCCATGCCATGCTGCTGGCTCTCCTTCGAAGAGATGGGTCGACCGAAGTTTATTCTCGGACTGCGATGAAGCACATCCAAACGATGCGATTTGGACAAGGATGGAGTTGGGATCCAGGGGACTCTGAGCGGGGCCTGCGAGGGACTGGCTGGACGTTGCCAGCTGGAATTGCCTGCCGTGGGCGCTGCTCCAGTCACTCCCGCCCTGGCGGCACCTTCCAACACGAAAGCTCAGCGCAACCAAAATGCCAACTGGTCTGGTGCCTTCCAGGGATATGGCCCTCTGTTGGCCAATACCTTCGTGATCTCATGAAGAACATTATGTGATTGCTGATGAAATCGAAGACCACCAGTCTGGGTTCCATCCAATATCATATCTTACAACGCCAAATTATCATGTCACAAGCCGTGCTCAGGTTACATGAGCCCCGTGTCGACCAATTTCAAAACCATGGCAACCACGGGTACCAAAAGTCAACTCTTATCTGATCAATCTGATAACTATGAGCGTCATGGTTCGGCAGAAACTAGGATTTTGACTATGAACATCCCTAGAAGCCACCATGAAAGAGCTGTATCTATTCAATTCGCATCGATGTGCCGTGCTTCGTTGTGCTGTCATTTGAAGCGGATTGGTCCACAGCGTCCGACAATCGGATTTTAGTCCCACGTTCATCGGCCGAGAGCATCTCAACTTGACTTCTTGTCCATTTCTCTACACCAAGTTGCTTTTGTGTTCGCGCTACTGCAGCGATTGTTTGTGCTGATCAACTCCAGTTGCCATTGGAATGCGATGAGTGAATCGAGCCAGGGATAACAAGGTCTCACGGGTTAGGCGCAATTAGGGCACAGCTAGCAAAGGACGGCCGCTGTATTCCCTGTCACCAGCTGCCCGTATCCAGCTGCAAATATGTCCGAGGCGGAAATCCGCTCGGGACGAACGATCTCAGCTTGCACGCGATGTCGAAAATCCAAAGTCGGCTGCGACAAGGCCAAACCTAGCTGTCGTAAGTGTACCACGGCGAAAGTGAAGTGCTGTTATGGCCCCAATCTGCCTCTTCCCTCCCTCAAACCATCTCCCATGATCGCTTCGGAATGTTTTGTACTCGAGGAGAATGCAGATTGCGAATCAAAAGAGCGCTTTACCGTCTTCGCTTCGGATTACGAGGGCGTCAGAGAGAGTTATGTGCAGCAACTTCGCCATGCCTGATGCACAGTCGCCAAGTCCAACTTCACGCACACCAGAAGAAGAAGCAACTTGGAAGCCTTCTTCTACATCGCATTCAGAGCCCTCTGTCCGAGCCGCAACGAAACTAAGCAGAGATCGAGCTATTCTGTCTTGTTCTCGGTGCAGGAGCCTTAAAGTTCGATGTGACAGGAAGATACCATGTGGACGGTGTGTTAAGACAAAGCGCGAGTCGCATTGCATATACTCGGAGCCATCTGCTGCTCCAATGAAGCTTCTATCCGAGAAGAACCACAGTACTCTAAGCCAGATAGCCACAAATTTCGTGGATCCGCAGTGGGATTCTTCGATGCGAAATGGAACGCACTGGATATCATTATTACACGACGTAAGCATCCACTTCGCACTGCATATCAGTCCAGGAGTCTAATGGAATGATTATTTTGTGCAGTTGAAGTTGTATCTCCCACAAGAACATGGGAAATGCCCCAACGCTGGATTTCTTAACGAGAAGCCGATCTCAAGAATGACCCCAACCATCAACTACCCCTTCAGTGGCGACGCAGCCGACCAAGAAGCGGTGACACGTATAATAGCACAACTCCCTCCACGAGCAGTTCAAGAACGATTCATGTCTTACTACGTCAAAGGCGTCGAGACGACTTTCCAACTGTTCGATCTTGGCCTGTTTCAAGCAGAAGTGCATCAGTTCTGGGCAGATCCGTCTTCAAAAGCTGATGATTGAGTCGCGCAGTACCTCGTCATCCTGAACCTGGGAAGCCAAGCTCTGAATTACTGCTCAGAAGAAAGTGGTCAAGAGTCTTTTCCCAGCCTGCCCCCTAGCTTCTTGCGTAGCGCGGAAATATGCCTGAAGAGGACGCCATATCTGCTCATGCCAAGTTTGGAAAATGTGAGAACTCTCATCTTGATTGTTCTGTCGAAGCAAATGTACGCAATGTCTTGCCATGAGGCTGACACCTGTTGGCCGCTTACTGGAGTCATTGTTCGCTTATCCATGCGCATGGGGCTGCATTTGACAACCTCGCAGCCATATACACAGCTTGCATCTCAAGAGAAGATTAGAGCTCGAATTTGGGCAACAGTTCTCATATTGGAAATGCGGCAGTCCCTTGTCTGTGGAATGCCTCTTCTTCTCAGGCCAACAGACATTAGCAGCGTGGATTCTGCTCATTCTGGTTCGAGCCCAAACAGCTCGGTATTGGGAACGACTGACGCCAGGGCTGACCCGTCCCAGTCCTTTGAAGTTCCACTTCTAATAAAGCTTTTTGCCAGTTCACGGGATTTGATCTTCAAAGCCATCTCGTTGGCTACTTGCCCAAACGAATCTGTATCATACTCTGATGTCGCAGAAGTCGACATGGAATCCGCCATAAGCTTTACCAGTCCGGCATCCGCCTCGCAAATAACCATCCAGACATTGGCAGTGCCAATCATTGGCACGAAAATAACAGAGAGGTGGGAGGAAATGAAGAGGAAAACGAAGAAGACGACCTTGAAGTCTGCACCGTGCAGATCTTTTTTCGACAAGTTCTAATGGCTCTACACAGCCGCTTCGCTCTCCGACCAAACGCATCTATCGAATACCCCGTATCGTACGTTTCGTCTCTGGAGAGCGCCTTAGCCATACTGGCATATCGGAGAGAGCTGTGTGAAGGCGAGAAGTGGGTTCAGATATGTGCATGGTTCGCTGGGTTCTTCAGACATGAGTTCTTCATGGCGGCGATGACGGTGTGTTCCCAACTGATTCGGGACTTGGACGTTACGGCGATGCCTTCCCACATGGGCTTTTGCGAAACACGACCTCAGCACATCATGCTAGATGCTTTGCAATCATGCAGGGATATGTGGAAGATGGAGCAGTCTTGGTCTGTATGTAATGCCAATGCATTTGCACTTGTGGATAACCTGGTACGTATTTTACGACAGGCACAAGAGCAGGATGACAGCGCAGCTGCGGCAGAAGCAGACAGTCGAACTTGACATATATAAGCGGATTTCCATTAATTTAGACGCACTTGAATGCAAACCCAACGCCTTATTACATGATGCTATAAAGTTCAGACCAGCATAATGATCGCAGCGCTGAGCGTAGATCTGAATGAAGAAAAAAAAGACATGCCACATAAGCACGCGTTTCAAGCATTATTCTCAACTGACCACGACTCCACCACTTCAGCCAGTGTATCCTCGCTTCCAACGTTTCCAGGAAACACGACGTACGGCACACCTCGATGCCGACTCGTCTCCTCGTCACATCTCCAAAGGGGCACACCTGGCGCAGCTTGGCCTAGGATGCGGGCCCTTCTCATCCTCAAGCCTTTCGTCGCCGTGTCCGAAGAGGTGATTCCGCCCTTGGCAATAATATACCGCGGACGTACATTGATCAGTTCGACCAATTGAACTAGTGCCTTTGCCACTTTTGACCCAATGTTCAGAGAGCTCAGTCCATCCTCACCCTTGATCAAAGTTCTCGAGATCATGACAAGCACATCTTGGCCTTCCGATATGCGGGAGGAAATAGCTTGAGCGGCGTCCTTGACAATTCGGTCAGCAGCGTCCTCGGAGGCAATCAGATCCACGACTTCGAGTTCAACCACGAAGAGCTTGGCGGCCAGCTTTTCCCGCAAGACTTTCAGCTGAGCCGTGGTCTTGGGCACGTATGATCCCGCGATAATGAGACCACCTGGCTGGCGCTGGGTCGAAGATGCATCGACTCCCAAGTCTTTCATAGTTAGGGGCGGGATCCCTTTAATACCAAGTCTTGATGATACGAATGCCGCGCCGGTGCGGTACAAGTATCGTCTACCGCTTTTCTCGGCCTCGAGCAGACCGGCGACAAAGACATGCATGTCTGACTCGGCGACTGCATTGACAATAACAACCCTGTTGGGGTCTGCAGGGACGGAGAGCAATTTTAGGGTAACTGCTTCGGGACCTCCTTGCCTGATTTCTTCTAATGTTATGCTGATGAAAGAATCATCATTAAAGCGGGAGCCGCACTTCTCGAGAACATATTGGCGTAGGTTGGAATTTTTGTATCCAAAGGTTGCGTCCTGCGCAAATGACGTTTGGCTGGCGGATACGAGCATATCTCCTTCTTTGACATAGTGCACATCGTTGATGGTGAGTCGTCCACCTTGTGCAAAAAATGGTGTAATGATCCAGTCGTCGAAGAGACTTAGAGCAGCCTCTGCAGCTTCAGGTTCCTCGGGAAGATGACCACGCAGGGTTGAGTCTCCCCGCAGCACGATCTCGAAGGTCTTGTTGGCTTTCTTCGCTGCGGCTGAGACATTTTGGCAGATCTCTTCGATGAGCTTGCAGGGCTTCTGCGGACGGCAGCGCTCGAGAGTTGGTCAGGATGAAGAAACCGCTTGGGTTGAGGCTGAACTCAGAGTCCAGTATTTCCGAGTCCCAGACCGTTAATACGTCAATGTCGTGACAGGTCTGCGTGCCGGTGGGATCGTCGTCGAGAACGACCAGCGTAGGGACCTCGCCGCTGTCGACGACCTTGCGGACTGTGCTCAAGACATCGGTGCCATATTCAGGCGGCAGCGATGCAAGTGTGGATGCTGTCGGGATGGGCTGGGGCTCGCTGATGGACCCGACGCTTGGGTCACTCATGTTGTCAATGCCGGCTTTGCTCGCAACAGTTGGTCCGAGCAATTCCCAGAGACGAACTACGCCTGCGTCCGACTCTTTGGTCCAGCCATGCGCTGCACCGGACAGATACAATGTGTGCGCAGCAGAGGAGATGGGAGCGTAGTACTCCAGCCGGGCGGCTTCGTCGAGCACAATGCCCAGGTCCTTGACGAAGATGGCCAGCGCAGAGTGTGGGGTCCAATCAGCGTCCAGCATCTGTGGGACCCGGTTCTCAAACATCCAACTCCAGGCTCCCGATGCATTGATGATGTCAAACATCAGTCTCGTGTCGATGTTGAGGCGTGCTGCAAAAGCCATGGCTTCTGCGGCTGAAGCAATGTGAACGCCAGCGAGGAGTTGGTTGATGAGTTTGACGGACGATGCTGCTCCTATGCCGCCATCGACGTGGCATAGGTTCTTGATCCCGCCAGTCATTGCGAGGAGGGCAGCGTTGACTTTGGAGACGGCTGGGTTTTCTCCAGAGCAGATGATCTTGAGAAAGATCAATATCTCAGCTTCTTTTATGCGAGTGGAAGTATAGAGAACGGTATGTTTTTTTGCTTACCGTCAGTGTGCCGTTCGCTGCACGCGCGACACCGCCACTAACTGGTGCATCGACCATTGTAATTCCTCTACCCAATTGTCTCAACCTGGTGTCGAGTTTGCGAACAAAATCCGGCGGCACGGTAGAGCTGAGAATGACAACGGCACCATCCGATAGTGCCTCAGCTCCATGTCCGCTTCCGAAAAGAACATCGTCTGCCTGCGCAGCATTCTGAACTATGAGAAGCACAACATCTGCCTCCTTGATGGCTACAGAGGGACTGTTGGCTGCGCTGGCATTCGGGCCGTTGGCGACAAACTTGTCTATCGCTGGCGCATAGACATCATACCCTTGTACCTGAAAGCCGGCACGGAGCAACGAGGCAGCCATGCCTTGGCCCATCGCTCCCAGCCCAATCATGCCAATCTTGGAAATCTCGAAAGGACTGCCAGATGGAGTCAGTGCTTCGTCCAGCTTGACTTTCTCGGCGTTCTTTTTGACCAAATCGTGCGAGCCAGGGAGGTAGATGCGCACTAGGCTTGAGTCGTCAGCAGAGCCGAATCCTTGTGATACTCCAGATATGAACAACTGCTCCGTTGCGCTACTCAACGGCAGCGGGAAATGGAGAGCTCGAGCCGTTGAGATGACATCTTTCTATGTGGCCCGCCCCTGTTAGCAGGCGAGAATGGCGGTTTGGGACTGAGCAAGGCTTACCAGGTCATGTAAAGTCGTCTCGAGTAATGTTTAGGGCGTCCAGTTTCCCGCAACCATTCGAGGAACACGAGTTTCGAAAGCAGACGAAGTTCCTGCAGCATTGCTGATGATATCGAAGGTAGCTTTGGTATCGAGACCAGCCTTGGCAGCCAGGGCCATGGCTTCGGCAGCTGTGGCTGTGTGCAAGCCAACAAGGAGTTGGTTTACAAGGCGAGCTTTGGACGCTTGACCTAGCCCACCTGGAAGAACGAACAACTTGTCTGATAAAATGTGGATGAACTTTTGTGTCATTTTGATTGCTTCACTCGGCCCAGACACTAGGGTTGTAATGTCAGAGTCATCTGTGCGGCTTGAGCTGGCAATGATGGCCATGTCTAAGACGAGAATGTCTTGTCGTTCACATTCTGCGATTTTGGCAGGAAGTGATGCATAATATGACGGCTGGACCGGCGTGCATATTATGAGAATGGTTTGTTTGGGCAGGACTGAAGATATGCCGTTAGTTACATACGCTCAAGATCATAAAGTACAACGATTTATGTGGGCCGAGAAGAAGGTTCTTACTTTGCAATATGCCGATTGTAGAGTCGAACAAGAGACTGTCTAATTGAGTCTGTTCCGTCAGTGCGCAGACGACAATGCGACTGGTTTCAGCAATTTCCCTGGCAGAACCAGCTGCCTTGACTCCGAGGTTGACAAGGGTTTCCACGGCGAGCGCATCTTCATCGTAGGCCGTAACCGAATACTCGGTATTCGCTAGGACCCTGCGCAACACCTTGTTTTCCAAGCCATGCAGACCAACGAGGCCAACGTTGGTCGGCCCATTGCCTAATGCGGCCATGTCTGTCTAACAATGTATGTGAAACTTGCAAGAGGATTAAAGCAGAATTGCTGTCCATGAGTGAGAAAGAAAAAACACTCCAAGATGAAACTTGTCAAACTGTCTCGGGATATAGTTCACAGAAAAAGAAAAAATCTCCCCTCGTATCGGACATCTCCGTCCATTATGAATGAGCCTGCCCGTGTAACGACTGATAATCCGCCGCCTCCTCCTTCACCCAAGTGGATCGTGTTCTCTGCGGACTGGCCTGCCGCAACCGTTTTTGAGACTTCGCGGGCAGAAACTCGCCGATCAAATCTGCGATTGCCACGGCTTGGCTGTGGACACGTGCGGTCGCGTGTGCGGGGAAGGCGACACAGCGTTTATCGTCGAGCCCTTCCCACAACCCATCGGTCTTTGTCCCGCCCCCAATTCAACTCTTTCCTTCTTCCAAGATCGACCACTCCAGCAGACCCATTCTTGGGCGCGGACTTCGTTCCATCTCGATATCTCGAATGTATCATGAAGCGAGCGAGATTTGATTCTTCGCAGGTCAGCCCTCCCAGCGAGACTGGCGAGCATCAACCAAAGATCTCGAGGAAGATTCGCGCTTGTACGTTTCACCCCAACGCCTGCATGCGTGTCCTACTATCCTGTGGGCTGGTCTCAGCCCAGTTGCCCCCTTGGGAGACTCTAATCCGAGATGTCTCAATGCATGTATTAGCTTGCATGATTTTAGTGCTAACCTTCGTGTAACCTCTAGGCCAAGCATGCCAGAACCGCAAGATCAAGTGCGATCTTGAGCCAGGGCAGGAACAATGTGCCCGTTGTTCCAGACTCGGCCTCAAGTACGTAGTGAACAAAAGCTTGCAAACGCTACTAGATGGCGAAAATGAGTGGAAGAAGAATATTGAAGCGCAGATGCAGAGCCTCCAGGCTGCTTTGTCGGATATCCAGCGGACGCTGAATATGCCACCTTTGCCCACGCAACTGCCCAGCATTGAAGCCAATGCTTTTGCAGGCAGTGGCCCGGGTTCATCATCGCAAACTGTTCCGCAGACTCACCCTGAAGGCATAGTGCCAATTCGCCCAACGGGCATGACGAGGGAGAACTCGGTTGAAGCTGAAGCACAAGAAGGCGATGACCAGGCCATGGTCAATGCGCCTATGGCAAGTCTCTTCGAGGTCACCAAGTTGCGCAATGTCCACAGTGATCCATGGGCGGGAAGTCATCGTCCACCGAGCCGCACTCAGAAGGCCGATTTCATCACCCAGGGAAAGTTTGATGTTCATGAGGCAGAACGGCTGTTTGCCAGGTTCCGAGAGACGCTCAATGCCTATCTTTGGGGTGGCATAGCCTTAGTCCATGATACCTTGGATGAAGCCAGAGCATCATCATCACTCCTCACTGCAGCAATTCTTGCAGTAACTGCGCTGCATGCTCAGGATGACGGTCGTGCATTTGACATTTGCTACCCCATCTTCCTTGAACTTGTCAGCCAAGCCATGTTCGACCGATATCACGCCTTAGACGATGTCCGTGGCTTGTGCATCGGAGCCTTCTATCTTTCAGATCTCAGTTGGAAACTCTCCGGCCTGGCAGTGCGCATCGCTACTGAGCTAAACCTGCACCAGTTTTGTACCATGGCATTAAGAGACCGACCAGAGTATGTTGAAGAAGCCAGGTTGTGGTACTTCCTGTACGTCTGTGATCACCACTTTAGCATTGCATATGGTCGACCACCCGTCATTAGTGAGGACTCGACACTGTCTTGTCACGAGGACTTTCTGCGACTACCAGGCATCACGATGTCCGATCATCGTTTACACAGTCAAGTTGGTGTCTTCATCATATTGAGCCGGATATATCTCGCCTTTGGACCCGACAGGTCCCGGATGATAGCAAATGATGAATTTGAAATATTGCGTCGCTTCGACATAGACTTGGCACGGTGGCGCGACCAATGGAAGCCTCGTCTTGGTAAATACTTAGTTGGAAATTGAGCTCGCTCAACGTCAGCCGCTAACCAAACGATAGCGCCCAATCCACACATTGCCGACTACCCAGCAAAAGGAGTCATTCTTCATTATCACTTTGCTCGGGTGCAGCTGTTTTCCATTTGTTTGCGCGGACTTCGCCACACGGAGCAGTATAGAATGTCCAATGAACGACGGGAGTTCGTCAACCTCGCCATCGGTAGTGCGTTTGGGGCGTTGGAGCTCATCCTCAATGACCCGGATATGCGGCCGGCCGTCATTGGAGTGCCGCTCTATTTACTCACCACGATCGCTTATGCTTGTTTGTTCCTCATGAAGGCCCAAACTCAATGGAGATCGGCAAATCTGAATATCCGGTACGAAAACGTGGCCTCAATCATCGAGGGCATCGTTATTCTATTGGAAGAGACCAGTCCATGCGTTCGGCACGTTGCACATTACTTGGGTCGGGGGCTGAATGGGATGCTTAAGAAATTTCGAGAACACAACGCCATGGATAGGCAACAGATACAACAAAACGGACAGCCAGTACCTCTACCATATGCAGATGGCGGAGTATGGCCGGATTGGAACAGCTGGATGTTCGGGACGACAAATTTGCCGAACCAGTTTCCGCTGGACCAGGAACAACAGTACGGGCTTAGTTTCCTGGATGCGCTTAGTTCGCAGATGCCGGGGTAAAACTGTCACAGACTCAGTGAGGTAGTGAGTGGCTCGAATACTGTGGACCGTGTATAACAATCTAGGTGTGCAAGGACCCAATGCGAAATGATGATGACGCCCGCTGAAGTCCAAAGATTGTTGTGACTCGTGATGGTAAGCTTGCAGTCGTATGCAGAGTCAGTTGTGCGTGTCGCAACGTTCACGAGTTGGTCATTGCGCAGCGCCACTAAAGAAAAAGGCTAATGTAATGTAAGCCTCCACAAAACGACGGGGATTAACGGTGGTCTTGGGTAATTTTTTTCACGGACTAACAGCTATGCATCCTATTTCGATTGATGCCTCGAACGACATTGTTTTCGGTGCATATACGCACATGATGGCGTTGATATTGAACAGCCACCGCGGAGGCTGTCATGTTTGTCGTCCTCCAGAGCGGTCAGAAGGCCGCGAATGCTGCCCAGAAGACACCAGCTCTCGATCTCCTTGCGCTCCTTGCATAGAAGATGGCGCTGCGGGTCAACGCCAAAACGAGCTGGCAGCAGTGCTGCTGTTGCTGCCAAGGTTCCAGTTTTTTTACCGGTAAAGCGAGGCATTGCCGCGCCTTTAGCCCCGAAACCAGTCAGCAAGCCGAGTTTCCACGCAGGGTTCTAGAGTCGTGTGGCTGGCAACTGGCATTAAGCTCACGACAAGACTGATTTGTGAGAAACTGAAGTGGAGTCTCGTCTCCCTCACCTTTCTCCCCCATGGGGCTAAAGCGGGAGGAGTGGACATTTGCTGCCGATCGAAACTGCAGAACTTGTTGCCTCCATCAACTATCGGTATTCGTCTGCGAGAAGAGGGTGTCGGCTTTTCCCCTATAACAATCGGGCATCTCTCTCTTTCCCCTTGTCCCACGGTCTCTTTTGGCATCGTCTCTGGCCGTGCTTCTTCTCTTTGTGATGTCAATGCTGTAACACAGAACCGTCCAGGCATTACCGTTTTGACATTCTCCGCACAAACAGCATTGCCGACCCAAGATGGTGACTGCCGACAAGGCTCAATCCATCGAGATGCACGAAGAGAAACACTCGACAGCTCTCGCCGACGACGAGCAGTCGGTGGCTCTTCGCAACTACGTGCCCAACTCGGCAGAAGAGAAGAAGCTCGTGCGCAAGATTGACATTTTTCTCATGCCGATGCTTTGGATCATGTACATTCTCAACTACGTCGATCGCACCAACATTGTAGGTTCTGTTCCCTCCCTTTTGCCTGCACTGAAACGCCCATTTTCGATTGTTACCCTGCTATTTGAGGCATTCCGCTGACGCTCGAGCAGGGCAATGCAAAGATTGCCGGCATGGCGACAGAATTGAGTCTGGACGATGACCGCTACGCCTGGGTCCTGTCCATCTTTTTCTTCGGCTACCTCATCTGCGAAGTGCCGTCGAATATGATTCTCAGTCGAAGCAAGCCATCTATCTTCCTCCCTACCATTATGCTCATATGGGGTGCTCTGAGCGCATTAATGGCGATCTCAAAAACGTATGGGGCTTTGCTGGGCTTCAGGTTCGTGCTGGGTTTCATTGAGGTGGGATTTTTCCCTGGTGTCTTGTATTACCTCAGCTGCTGGTATACCAAGGCAGAACTCGGTAAGTCTTCACTCAGCCATTGGCCGCATTGCTTCCCGATACACGAGTTGCATTTGCTTGTCGAGAATAGGCAAGTTGACCTGCGGCTGCTGACTCCATCTCGCAGGTAAACGATTCGGCATTTTCTATACAGCTGCGGTTTTATCTGGTGCCTTTGGTGGCATTCTGGCTGGCGATGGCTCTTCATTGTCGAAGGCACCGCAACCGTTGGCGTCGCCCTTATCGCGTATTTCGTCCTCCTCGACTACCCCAGCACCTCATCACGTCTCACGCCAGAAGAGCGGAAGCTGACCTCGATTCGTATTATTGCCGACGGCATTGCGAACGGCGGAGCATCGGGCGATCGTCTAAGCCACTGGCAAGCTTTCGTAGCTGCGGTCGCTAACCCGAGAACATACATGTTCCTTATCTTGTTTATGTTGGATGTAGGAGCAGGAAGTAAGTCGCCAATCAGATTATTGTAAATTCCGGCGATTAGCCAAAGCTAACATAATGATCCTCACAGCCGTCAGCTACTTTATCCCCACCATCACCGTCACATTGGGATACAGCACTGTCAAAGCTCAGTACATGACCGTCCCCATCTACGCTGTAGCCAGTATCTGTCTCAACATCCTGGCATGGTCGTCGGACCGAACACAAGACCGAAGATGGCATATCACCAGCGCCTTAGCGCTGGGCTTCGTGTCGGCCGTCGTATGCGCCATCGTCCAAACACCCGTCGTTCGCTACATGATGCTCTGCTTCCTTGCTACGGGTATCTGGTCCGCCTTGCCCCTCATTCTGTCCTGGACGAGCAACACAGTCAGTCTGCCTCCGGAGAAGCGAGCCATTGTGCTTGCTCTGGTCAATGCATTCGGCAACTTCTCCAGTGTATACAGAAGTCGTATCTGGCCGAACAAGGATAACCCGGCATTCCATATCGGATTTGGCGTCACGGCTGGATTCCTCGGCGCCGGCATGATTCTCGCCGCGCTGATACCTATCATGTGTCGTTTTGTCAAGTGGAAGGGAACGCAGGCTGAGAGGGATCTGCGATCGGGGCAGACGGAGAGAGACGATTGATTTAGTTTTGGCTCATGTTAGGAACTTGCACGCATATGTACTTTTAAGTTTTTTTTTTTTTTTTTTTTTTTTTTTTTTTTTTTTTTTTTTTTTTTTTGAGGTATTTTATTTT